>JAUZND010001872.1:0-13211 GCA_034780555.1 Coelogynopora nodosa
CCCTTTCTTTTGATTTATATTTTATTATTTCTGATTTATTTCTTTTCTTTCTATCTGGTGAGATGATTTTGCCTGATTGATGGTTCCAATCAATTTTAACGATAACAAATATGTTATAGTGCATGTGTTACTTTATAGTGCTTCTTCAAGATATTTTCGAGCTATTTTTATCATTAATTACAGTATTGAAATACAGGAATATTATGTATTAAAAAATCATAACGAAACAAAATATGAATAAATAGATTTAATGACATATTACCTATTTTATTTCATATTGAATAGTTAGAACATTATTATATGAACAAATTTTGTTGACTAATCAATCTATTTAAATAAGTTCTTTTTTAAAACAGAAGTTTATTATGAATGTCATCTGAAGAGGAATTATATTCAAAACACTCTATTTATTTACTCTGATTTAAATACACAACTTCATTTAATCTTTTATTGCTTTTTCCCTTTTAACTAAATACAGAATGTAATTTATTTAATTATCCATATTTCATTTAGTGAATTTGTAATATCATACCAAACCTCTCTTGCCAAATAAAAAAAATAGTTTTATTAAAATAAATACTAAATGAAATTATGTAATGTATCTCATAATTTTAGCAGAATATAAATAACGAACATTAATCTCTTAAATGGAATTACTTTCGATGAAAAACCAAATACGATGCATTTAATTTTATAGATAAATTAGTATGATACCTAAATAAAGCAATTATTGAATGTGTATATAAATATGTAAAAACATTTTTTTTAAATTAAATTTAAACATGTAATGTTAGTGCATTTGTTACTATTTTATCCACTTATAGCTTAAAACCAAGATTATTAAACTGAAAAACAAAATAGCAACAAATACAATAACAGAGATTAGATACAATACATTACGTGGAGCACTGACTGGTTATTCTAAAATTTAGTCTACATAAAATATGTATGTCATATATTAATCTTAAAAACTTTGAAATATAAAAATAATCAAACTGCTCATCAAGATCGACACTTTATGAAACAGTCTCCATGTCGATAATTGGGTGGATATTCCGTGAGCAAAAATTTATATTCAACCCGAACACAACAAATTATTATCAGAAATGTTTTTATAGGTTTTTAATAACAAAAACGCATTTTATCAACATTATCAAAACTACATTTGATAATTTGTATAACAATTGTGGAATATCAATGAAAATAATTATACTAAAATAATTAAATCAGAAAAAATTAAAATATTTATTTAAATTCTGAACAAATTTTGATAATTAATTAAATATGTATTACCGTCGAAATTTCCCAAGAATTTCTAAAAAATCTAAATTTAATGCAAAACATATTCAAAATGTATGTTTCTTTTTATAATTTTATTAAAAAAGGTGTTACTTAAACTAAATATCTCTCAATATTTCCCCAATCATATTGTACAGCTTTAGAATTAATAAAACACGAAACAATCTCAGGTATATATATATATATATTATAGTAATAATGTAAATGACTCTTAAAATGAACCAGCTCATCATTTTCATAAAGTTTACAGCACGATTAAAACGTAATAGCTATACACGTACGCAATAGTATTAAACATTGCATTAATTAAAAGGAAAATAAGAGAAAAATCTATGATTCATTCACAGCTTACCAACAGGCGTTGTTGTATTCTGTAATGGAGTGGTTGACGATGGTATTGTTGTCGGAGGTTTTGTAGTTGTTGGTGGCGTTGTTGTTGGAGGTTTGGTAGTTGTTGGTGGCATTGTCGTTGGAGGTTTGGTAGTTGTTGGCGGGGGTGTCTGAACAAAGGAATGTGAGATGTGTTTAAATGTTAATAAAAGTTTAAAGTATTTTAAGTTAAGCTTTAAATGTTTTTTGCATATTTTACTAACAAAATATGGAGCATGAACATTAAAAAAATATATAGAGCATGCTCAAATAAATTTATTTTATAATAATCAATTAAAATTATGTATATTGTGCTACTTTGTAAATTTATATAAATAAAACATAAATTAACTAAATTAAATTAATAGCTAATAAAATTTGTTCAGTGTTTTATTTATTTTGATATTATAAACTGCAGTATATGTATATTTACAAATCGAATGGCCCAAAATAAATATCGAGTGCGACCCAAAATTTCGAATGCGCACGATTTATATATATATTAGTCTATTGTCGTTTTTTGACGGGACCCAAACGAATGGCATTTGACATTTTAGGTCGCATTTGATAATATTTTGGGGCCGATTCGATTTGTAACAGCAAATTTAAATATATAAAAGTGTTTATAATATCATTTAAATCAATAATATGATTTAAAGAAATAATATGATTTAAATCAATAATTTCATTTAAATCAATCTCATCATGCAAATCAATAATATCATTTAAATCAATAATATCATTTAAATCAATAATATCATTTAAATCAATAATATCATTTAAATCAATAATATCATTTAAATTAATAATATCATTTATCAATAATATCATTTAAATCAATAATATCATTTAAATCAATATCATTTAAATCAATATCATTTAAATCAATAATATCATTTAAATCAATAATATCATTTAGATCAATAATATTCAATATCATTTAATATCATTTAACATCCGTCCATATATATAATTCATTTTCATGCGTAGCTTACATTCATTATATCCATAAATCCACAAATGAATACATTTACATTCATATTGTAAAACAATTTACTTGATATTTAATAGTTAAAAATGATACAGAAACGGCATCGAGAATATTTAGGAGCGGGACCGTCAATGGGGCCATAAGCAACGAAACACATCTTATTTCGTCACAGGCGGCCTAGTTTAAAAACTATAATGTGGATTTCTTTAAACTTTTCAAACACGGATTAAATTTATATATTTTATATAAATATGCTACAATACATAGCCTATATTATACTTTTCTATCATTCATTCACTTCTTACTTAGTTTTGTTTGTATACATTTTTGATATACAAAATACAATATTTATACATAAACATTTTGATTTAACAAAACACAACGCAAATAATTAAATTGCGTTTCTTATTAATATTGATATCATATCTAATGTTTCTCAATTTTTTATTTTTTTAAAACGTTTCGCTGATAAACGTTTCAAACAAGCCTAAAATATTATTAATTTAATAAAATGTAGTCTTTGGATGGAAGTCGTACAGTACTGTAATAGCAATTTGTACAATGCATGTAAGCAATCAAGTATACCAATGATTTCTTACTTGACTACGATAAAATTAATGACTAAAAATGACAAACTTTTATCAGATTTTGTCTCTTACCGTAATTAACATATTTCCAAAATATCCTGGCATGTATGTTCCCCGCAATCTTTCTGCTAACTCACCACTACCTTCATTCTATAAAAAAGAAAGACAATGAAATAAGACAATCAGAATTCATTTTTATTTATTTTGTACTTTCTAAAAATACATAAAAAATACCAAAAAAATGATTGTCTCAACATTGTATAAACAAATCTAACATTAAACTGTTAAATTGAACAAAAGTAATATCGGTATATACAATATAACAATACATTAATCTTAAGAATATTTGACACTTAGCACGTGTAAAACTATTTTTTTTGGGTTGAAACATCTTCGTATTCTTTGCGACAGTACTTTTTATTGAATTTATTTATTATTACTCGAATCATAGAAATGTTACTTGATGGGTTCTTGATATTCTTCAATTGTGTTTGAGTTGTGTTTAATTTGTATCATAAACGTATCATAAACTTCATTGCGTCTTTCTATAAGAACTTAAGACATGTACAAAATGTTGTCAACTAAGAATATGGATCACCGCATATTTTCTCCTTTTAAGTATATTGTAGAAGCGACATTAGACGTATAATATATAAAATTTACTATTAGTTTACAATATACTGAGTTGTATTTTGAAGTATAATTTATTATTAATCATTCATATAGTTCACAATTTGTAAAAAAATAACATATACGTACCTCCAGTTTGTCCATATTACAATACGTTTTCACTGCCTCAAATGAAGTGAATAAATTCATCGTTTGAACAATACCCTGAAAATACATACATATAATAGCCTAATTTAATGAAAGTAACTCTCTCATTTCTTTTTCTTTACGTCTTATGTCTGTTATTTCTTAAAATATGTACTGTACATATGACAATATGACAAATATTACATATGACTATATGACAAACATTACATATGACAATATAACAGATAAGACATATGACAATATAACAAATATGACATATGACAATATAACAAATATGACATATGACAATATAACAAATATGACATATATGACAATATAACAGATAAGACATATGACAATATAACAAATATGACATATATGACAATATAACAAATATGACATATATGACAATATAATACATATGACATATGACAATATAACAAATATGACATATTACAATATAACAAATATGACATATATGACAATATAACAAATATGACGTGACAATATAACAAATATGACATATGACATTATAACAAACATGACATGTGACAATGCAACAAATATTACATAAATATAACAATACAACAAATATGACATAAATATGACATATGATAATATAACAAATATGACATATGACAATTTAGCATAGTTTGGCGGAATTCGAGATTACCATGCAGTTATTATTTAAAAAGTTAGCCATTATGTGACGGAACATTTCCATGGGAATATACAGTATGCCATTTCTTCTCAAATTCTTATACCTATATGATGTACCAACTTGGAAAGATACAATGTCTTCACTGTGTAAGTAAGACCATAACCAGAAATTACAAGCACTCAGATCTGGACTTCGAGGTGCGGTCGCTATACAATGGTCCGCGTTTTCTAAACCATCTTCCTGGGAGATGTTCATTCAATATTGCACGATAGTTTGCTGCAAAGTGACAATAAGCGCCATCTTGTTGATAAATCCATGTTTTCCCAACGCCATTGGTGAATAAAGTAAGGAAGGACTTTTTTTCTTATAGCAGTATAGCGGTATCTTTCTCCGTTCACTGTGTTCATAGCCTGGGGTAAGCATGATATCTAAGATCATAATATAAATCGGTTTACTTTTTACCGGTAAACTATTCTGAATCAACCTGCAGATTGTTCGAAATCTGTAACTGATGACTATTAATTATTAATACGACGTTAATACATTAATTTGTTATGTATTGGGAAATGAAATCGATTAGGATTAAGTTGTTTACGCTGTCTACGTCATGTATTATTTTCTTTAACGTTTTTTTTAATAACCAATCAACAGAAAAAGTGATTTATACGACGACAATAGCAAGACTTTACCATTTATAAATTACGGAGAGGAGCTCACAGACACAGAGCTCGTGATAAATAGGTTGTTCATTTTAATATGGCCGTCATGTCGAAAATCGTTGAGTGAACGACTTGTGAAAGATTAGAAGTTCTTTAACATAAATTTTAAAACCTTCAAATATGTTCAGTCGCATCGACATTATAATGGGGGGGATGCATTGTGGGGCGGGGGAGGTTGGTTTTACGCGTTTCACATGGACATGTTCCTGCAGCGCTATATGAAGATACCAATAAGCTAATACAGAGGTCAGTGGGTACAGCAGCTGCTGTTCAATTATTAATGATCACTTTATATGAATCATCTCACATCATGTAAGTATTCTATGCCCTACAGAAGCAGTTGTTGGCGTGTAAGTGTTGAAACCCGTCAATTTTTGTTGACAGTTTTGTTAAGATTTGTGTTCAGTTGACCTATATCTAATATTAAATCATTAAATAATATACTATACGCTTCATTTTTGATACATTTAACACCATTATACAATACACTATGATGAATTCCTCATAAGTGTAAATTGATAAGAAGCAATCACATCTATTTAAGTCAGAATATATTAGAAGCAGAATTTGACTATGATCTAATTAAATTTAAAAAATGTAATAGGCCTACATTATTAGTGTAAAAATTAAACGATCTAAAGAGCAAACTGTCCTATAGGATAAAGGATATAGGCCTAAGACTATATTTAATATGTTCCAAATGTGGAAGTGAATGAATTATTCGTGTTTACAGAAAACTAAACAGTTACCACTGCCAAACAGTAATTAAAAAAAAGATTTTCAAAATATCTATGCAAATTGATCGTAAAGTTCATCAATAACTCCAAATATCATTTGTGAAGGTTACAAATAGTTCAACGAAATACACCCCATTTTGTTATACAATTTAAAAATTTTCTTTTAACTATGCAACTAGGCCATTCGTTTATTAACAGACTGACCTTGAAATACTTCTGTAGAACAGGACCACCTCCAAAAATGTGTATTTGACTGCCTGGTCTGATGACAAATGATGATGTTTTCGATTTCGTCATTTGCTTAATTGGATAGTTTTCCGCTTGGCAACCCGCCCAAACTGCTATCCGCTGCTTAGTTATCTTGGAAAATAGAAATATATATGTATTAAACGTAACAAAAGAAAAGTGAGTATAAATTATAAAGCGATATAACTATTATAATATCCTGTTTAGTAGAATTACTTCTTAGTAAACGATCACAGTAAATGGTGTAAAAATATATTTCAATCCATAAAGTCATAAAATCTTATTCGTTGTAGCACAATTGTAATCATTAAACATGTTTTCTAAAATGTATCTCTATTTCATTAATATAACATATTACGTAAAAAGAATAATATACCTGCGAAAATATATATACTACAGTTTTTTATGTTAAATAATTTAATCATTAAGTTTATATATGTAAAAGCCATATAAAACATTAAAGTAATCCATGAATTCAGGAAACTTTATTTGTATAAACATCCTATACAAAATAGAATATCATACCTTGTCGAATATATTTGTTTTGCTATATACATACAAAATGTTAAACAATTTCATGATTAGAAAATCTATTTGTAATATTCATAATACTCATATCAAATTATAAAATATTATAAAACATATTTCTATAACCGCATTCTAAATGCTAAACCATTCAAGTTTTCAATTAATTTTATCCCTTCCTGTCTTATAAGTACAAAATAGAATTATTGACTAAAAATATATGAACTATATAAAATATTAAAAGCTTCACTATTTTTGTATTTTTATTTGCCGTATATAATAATAATGTATTTAATTTAAATTTATCCTAACAACTATTTGATAAACGACGTTTGAAATGGTTAATTAAAACTAATAGTCAAAATTCAATACATAAATGTATTAATCATTTGTAATAAACTTTCATTGAATAAAGTACAATTATATAAAATAACCGTAAATCTAAATTACTTTGATGCTTTTTTGATCCTATATATTAATTGATTTATTACAAGCAAACGCACACAAATCGTCAAACTTCAACACACATAGATATACATATATTGCACTCACTCCAATCGTAAACTGCCATCGATTTTTCGGATGTTGCCGCGCCGATTTGACCATATAATCAGGAACGACCGCGCTCAACTCCTTGATGGGTCCACCCCTCTTCTCGGTCCAGTGAACATTAATCAGAAAGAGTTGACTGTCGGTGTGTATCTGCGATATATTCACGGATATTCCCAACTGTAGCCTACTCCCGGGGTCGACTAGGGCGAGGAGAAGTCCGTCCTCGCTGGACTTCGGCAGGAACTCGATGTATACATAGGTGCTGTCGGGAAGTCTTCCCTTGGTGAAGACCACTGCAGCCGGGAGCACAAGTTTAACCGGTTTAGAAACTGTGACGCCCAGTCCCTCGTCGAACTTGTTCATCTGGATGTTGGGATTGTTGTAGAGGTTATCTCGGAAGAGAAACAGGAAATCTTGAATTGGCAGCATATCTAAAAGATGCAACACATGGTTTTTTAATTATAAAATATATTCAGATTCGAAATTTTGTTTTGTTTTAAAACTATTTTTTTTTATCTTACTTACCGTTTTCTTGTGTATATCCTTGATTAATCATGAATCCCATTAAAAGAACAATACAGTTAATAAAAAGAGGTAAGAGGTACATATTTAATGCCACAAAAAGGTGAAAAAGTATTAAAGTATTGAATTCAGTAAAAGTGTCACTGATGCGTCTATTTATACTGTATGTAGAAATTGTCAAGATGACTGTATAGTCGCTGTCGACATAGATGACTGCTGTGTTGCGACTATCATCAAAAATGATTCATGCTTAGTTTTCTAAATCAAAGACGGGAACAACACGTCCGACATGCAGATACTGCACTTCACATTCAACCCTACAGCTTCAATGAAATGTCCAATTGTAGAATATGTAGTTAACAAGCGTATACAGGAAATATCGAAGGAAAATTATTAATTGGACAAGGGAAAAAGTGTACTATAAATCTTCGCGATGTGTTCCTACCACTGCGTGTACACTATAAGATATTAAATACACATCTGTAAGTATACCGCATAATGTTCTTACAGGCGGTCACCTCACTGATTAATCAAGTTTCAGGAATCTGTAAATCAATCAGAATTATGATTTCCCGTTCTGGCAGGGAACAAACAGGGCGGCATTGAATCTATGAGGATGGAGGGAGGGTTTCAAGAATATCAATCAAAGTGTGTAAAAATCGAATTGCATTCAATCGTCATATTATAGCAAGATTTGTAATGAGCTATGTTTCAGAAGATTGGATGTATAATGTAGAAACCAGAGAAGATATAATATCTGCAAAATATTCAATTAAAAAATCGTTTGGAATTGGGCTTTGTGTCAAGAGGCTGCGTTTTGTATTTTCGTATTTTTTTAATTTGCTATAATTATTTATTTAATTTATTATGCATTTTTGTATTTTTAAATTTTAGCAGGTTGTTGGTTATTTATTCCACCATATATTAATAGAGATGGTTCTATTTATTATGATAAGCATAGTGCGTGTGATATTTGGCCAATAAAGCATATTACCATTATTGTTATACAACACAATAGGTTATACGTTTATGTTCAAGTTTTAGCACAGCTTTTGAATACGGTCAGAAAATTTAATCTGTTGTAATTATGATAATATATACACATAATATGAAATTAAATTCCAATGCTGTTTTCTCAAAAGACTATACATTTCGTCATAAACAAAAGTTGTAAAATAAACAACATAAAATATTGAAATGCATATTAATCATAAATCTGAAATGTGGCATTTTACTGAATAACATTTGTAAGTTTTTTTTAAAATTTAGACAGTACGAATTTTTCACCAATATTAAAAATAAGTTAATGTAGTACTTGCATTTGCGTTGAATAGATGTTTATTATATATGTTGAAATATATAATAATTTCTATTCAAAGTTATATGTATCTTTTATAAGAATCCGAAAATTGAATTATTGTACTAAAATCTGATGAATATGGAGATATCTGATAGAGAGCAACATGGTCTGGCTTCTAACATATTAATTACCGTACCTCATATCTAATTATTAACGACTTAACTAACTGAAATATCTCTCTCTTATAATATATGTTAGAATGAAAGTTTTAATTACAATAGTTAATAATCTAGTTAGGAAACACATTCGTTTCTATGGAAACGGTATGGGTTCAGGTCCAATTAAACATATTACCACTTTATATACATATGTGCTTTATATTCATATACATATGTGCACACCTATTATTATTTAGTTATATATATATTTAATGAATGCCTTGTTCAGACGATGAATTTCTTGAGTATTGCATACAGAAGAGCAGTCATTTTACTGATACATTTATAAACATTAAAGTGCAACTTTTATCAATTTAATTCACAACTATTAATTTTGTATACATTCTCGTTCTATGTTAAAATTTATTAATAAAAAAATTAAATCTGGATTTTTAAAGAATGAATGATATTTTTCTTTATACATATTATGCAGCTAACTTTTTTCCCCGAAAAAACCGCCTAACGTGTTTTTTAGGAACCGTTCCATTTATAATTAACATTAAAACCAAAGGTTATAGTATAATAAAAAAAAATAATAGTATTTTCGATAAACTAGATAAAAATATAGCTTATTTTGATACATCAACAAGAACACTTTCAATTACAGCATTATAAGATTGTACATAAATTTTACTTTACATTGCTTGTTTCGCTAGAGCTGCTAGAATTGAACAACTCATTTTTAAACAATTAGCTATATGATAATGTAGCAAATACAGTGTTGCATAGTAATTTATAACAATCGATTCATATTATTTAAAAAATGAACAATATACTATTAAAAAGAAACTTTTTCATGATCAGAGTAAAGGCTACTATATTTGATATATTGTAAATAAATCAATGAATCATCATATCATCTTGAAACCTTTTGATATTGAGTAAAATTAAAGGGTGTAATACCAAAAAAAACTGATTACAATATGCAAGCGCACTTCAACCAGTAATAACACTATTTATTAAGAAGTATTCAAAATAAAAACACAATTTACAGAAGCGGATACACAACACCAGGGAGGGGGAGTACACATTTCAGTGTTTTTATTTAAAAAAGTGTTTTCTTTATTTTTAAATATAGGGACATTTATTAGGTGTGTATTAGCATAACACACAGCAATAAATTGATATGTATATAAATACAACCATAGAAAATCCTTTATATATGTTACAATTTTGCAAAATGCCAATGGGAGGACAATGGTCCTTATTACGACCTATTAAATCGAGTTCAGTGCAAATTAACGTGAAGACTATTAAAAAAACGTCTCACTATCGAACGAAGTCATACGTTTTGTGTCTTTTTTTGCAGCCAATTGATTTCGAAAATTCCGAGGTGTATAAAATTTGAATTTAAAAATTTATTTTAGAATATCATTTACAAAAGGTGTCCCGATTTAAGTGAAACAAAAATCAAATAATCAATGCAATAGCAATAAGTCATTTTATTTTCAAAATAATAAACAGATAATAATAATAATAACTAAATAAGTACAAAAATAGAAAAACCATGGAGGTAGTTAAACCTGTTCTGAAAGGAAACAATTATCGGAACAGCGGGTTGCATGAGGGCGTCCTTCATGAAGTCTTTCCTCTGTCGAAATAAAACAATGGTAGCATCACCATGTGTAATAAACTGAAATTCCTAAATTGTACAGAAAATGCAAATATTAAGGCAAGTTAATCGACGTATTGTGACATACTAAAAAATATGCAATAAAAATATCGAAAACAAATCCATGCTTGTCAACTAGAGAATAAACCTTTCAAATAAACACTGTTATTGATTTGAAAAAGTTGTTATAAAGTATGACGTACATAGTTGGTTGGTAGAATGTAAAACTTAATACAAATAAATTTCGGAAAAAGGTGTACCTCCATGCGGATATCCTATTTGCACATTATTTAAAATTGGCTCAAACCGGGCGAATCGACAAAGCTTGAATGTCAACATCCCTCAAAGCATGGACTACTCTACTTTCAGAGATTTATATTATTGCAGTGTATTGCGAAGTAATAAACATACATAAAGCATGAAATACTGATAATCGAATATGAACTGTCTTTTAAACATTCACTTGTATTCAGCAGTCATTATAATCGACTGATTACGTCACGATAATATATTGATTAAAATCACGTCATGCTATGCTATTTACAGTCGAATCTTATTTCTACAAGTAATGGAACACCATAGTACACGGTCCTATACATAGGTATATACACATCATAACCTCAAACCTCCAAATCACTCAACTTATCAATCAATCTAGCGGTTTTAATTAACTGAACTGTACCAAAGAGGAAATGAGACAGACTCTAATTCTGGCCACAAATGGAAGACTAGCCTATACAACTTGAACACCAACTTAAGATAACGCTTTCCACGTTATTACTGTTTATTATAATAAATAGTCAATTCAAACAGAGACATCGTTTATCCAGTTTACAGACAAAAGATGTTAGTTCAAAGTTTGACATTTACCAATTCTGTAACCATGGAAATCTTTGGTTTTTGTATTAAAAACAGTAAATATTTCTACAATATAATGATAGTACGCTATGTCCAAAATAAACAAACAAAACACAAGAAAATTATCATGAATATTTCAGATAGTATTTCTGAATAAATAACCAATTGTTCCAAATACAAGTGTTTAATTCCACGATTAGTATCGCTCATATCAATAACTATTCTAGGTCCTAACATTCTTACAATATCTCCGGTTCTTATAGTCAATTCAAACTAACGATGCAGAATCAGTAGAGATGGTTGTCAGGAATATTAGTACTCAGTTTTAGTGTAGTCAGGATATTATTTTGCCTATATATATTTATGTATTAATTTTAATGCTATTGATATTGGTAAAATGGGATTAACTGAAGAATAAAGATAAATTCCACCATTTTTCGTATGGTTCATCACAGACTACTAAACGTTCATAACGACAAAGTTATGGCGTGACTGAGTGACCCTGTTGCCTATTGGAACAACAAGTACAGCAGAACGTTTTATATATTATAAGCTTTTATCACGTGGTGAGCATGGGTGGTGAACTTACGTCGACCGGTGAATGAATAGAAAAAGGGAAATACCTGGATTTAAATTATGGATAGTATAATAATTCGTTTAACATAACTTTCACAATTTAAACCGATAAGCCTTTAGAAAAAAAGGAATTATCTCAGTTATTTCAGTATTTAAAATACGATCTTTTAAATCTAGTAAGTAGACATATCAATTTAACCAAAAAGATCTGGATAGATAATGAATCTCGAGACAAAATAATTTTTTCTTCAAATTAAGTAGAGATTGCTTTCTAAACAAAAAACACGCATTTGTAGAGATTTCATATTTGATAGCCCCCCGGCCGCATAGATCTCCACACTGAGGTGAACTCTTAATAAACAGTCATGACACAAACAGTACGAAAACAACAAGAGACAACTCAACGACGTAATCGAATCCTGAGAGCTCTCTCTCTCTCACTGACCACCAGGCCCGGTGCCGGTGATTGCTAAGGCCTGTATTAACTGGTGACTAATCACCGGATCGATAGTCTCCATGGATCGACGCATGTCCGCTTCACCAATCACATTCTCCAGCTGTCGTAGGCCGGCCTGAATCTGTCGAATAACGGAGCCCGCCACCAGTGGATCCTGGCCCCTGCAGATACGACGTCGTGCCAGTCCGGCGCTCTCCCCGTCCAGAGATTGAGGGGGGAGGAGGTC
>JAUZND010001873.1:0-13211 GCA_034780555.1 Coelogynopora nodosa
ATAACTATAACTATAACTATAACTATAACTATAACTATAACTATAACTATAACTATAACTATAACTATAACTATAACCACAATTATAATCATAAAGTTTGAGATATAATTGTGCGTGGGTATATTGAACTTTTTCTATTATTGTTAAAGGTAAATTAAAAATAAGAATGATTTATAACTTTAAATAGTATATCAAAAAAATATTATTACTATTAGATTTATTGTTATTGCTAGGTCTACGTGTAATATTCTGCGGAATAGTTCTCATCACTAAAATTATATAAATTTAACCTTCTGAGTCGTTGATTAATTTAATTATGAAATTTAATATTAAACTAAATATTGTTAAAACATTATTTGAAAACTAGTCACATCAAGAAAGCATACTGTGTAATTATTATACGAAAATATATTGCAGCTAAGAATTATTTTTATTTTTAAAAAGATAATATTCGTAAACTGTAAATTTGAAACATTCTGTATGTTAATTCATAATGCATAACCTTATGTAGCGATTTAAGTTGAGTATAGTTGGCATGTACAACGAGAATATCCGTGATATCTTTTTCTGTTAAGCATTTCTTAACCCAGTTTTACTATATGAGACTAAATTATTTTCGACAGGGATAAATACAAAAAAATTATTTTTATAAATGAAAATATAACCGTTTCCTTCTGTCAAAACTCAGAATGAGTCACCCAAAATGTGAACTGTGTTTGTAGCAATAGTCTGAGAGTTTTTTCATAATAAAATATGTTCATCCCATGTTTTCTTGATGGAGCACTTGGAGATCCAAATGTTTTATTGATGACATATTTAGACTACTAGACATGTAATATGTTTTATATGTAAAGTGAAGCAAGTTAGGTCAATTGGGGAGTATTTAATACAAGAATTGGATGTAATGAAATTTCTTTATACCATAGATTAATTGACAGATGTCCCTATTTAAGAGGGTAAAAAGGCTCCCAGAAAACTGTAGAGTTACAAAGATAGTTACATCATTCACCTTTTTCTTGCTATAGAACAGCTAATATTGGCTATACAATTATTGCTATCTAATCATTTTTGGGAGCAGTGACATAAAAATTGAGCTCTAGGAAATATATGTATTGAGCGAAGAAAATCAATATTTCCTTTTTGTTATCGATAAGCAATCAATACGACGTTTTCTAGTTAATGAAACATAACACATTTGCTGCTGCCGTGAGGAATAATAGGATTTCTAAATGAAGTATCGCGATTAATAAATGTATTAATTCATGTTCAATGATGAATTTGAATAAGTTTTATATTTTATTCTAAATAAAAGTAGACAATTTATTAAAAAATTTAATAATTTTATTGAAAAGTATAATGTACTATTTCAAACCTCACATAAAATTAATATAGCGTATTTTTAACAAATATTATTTTATATTTACTAAAAAAGACGTTGAATAATATGATATATGTTAATACATAAATCAATGGAGAAGGCAAACATTTAGAATTGACGAGTCGAAGTTAAGCAGAGGTAATTTTCTGCAAATATTTATCTCTGACATATATACAATAGTATATAAAAATATTGTATTTTTCTTCGTGACAATTGCATCGCCATAATAATGCAACCATCACCACTTTTACTTTTAAATATTGAAATATTTTTATGTTCGGCATATAAGTCGTGCCTCTAGCTTTTCATTTCAATATTATTAAAAAATATATATGACTATCTAAACATAACTGTTAATTTATCCCGAAGAATGACTCTAGCTATTTGGAGAACCCGGAAACTGTTTCGACTCCAATGATTGTGATAATAAAACTTCAACTTTGAAATAAAGTAGTATTGGCATTTTTATCCCTTTTAATAGCATCATTTTTATCATACTTATTATATTTAAAAAATTAATTAAACTTCCGTATATGAACCAAAAGTCCAAGATTACTTTGTTAACTAGTTTATGTGATTTAATTGAAATTGATTTGGTTGTTAAGTGGTAGGCCTACTCTTCTCATTACTGGAGAAATTTTTACAGTTTGTTTTTATACCATTCATCTTTATGCATATGTTTAATAGTATTGTACGTAAATGTATATTACGGGTTATTTGTTACAGTTTCTTTCTACAGGAATAAAAATAATTTTATATATGAAAATTTCAATCATTTGTTGAAACAGTATCTGAGTATGCTACATTTAAGTCTCATCCCCTCATTTTTTGGTGAAGAAATTAAGCTTAAAATGATGACTGATTCGTCGATAAATACGATATAAATATATATCAAGTGTAAATTGATATTTTGTTTAATTGAATTATCGATTAAGAGATATTCAACAGGGACATGTGTATACATTGTTGATTATTAATTGAAGTAAATTGACACAATTGATTTTTTGTAAGAATGAACACGATTTTTAATGAGGATTAATCATAGAGATATAATAATTATAGTAAGATAGTAAGACAATAAGTAAGACAATAGTTATAAAACTGAACGCTGTTATGATAATAAATTGTTCTTGTTATATTTTAATATCAATTAAACGTTATGTAATGCATAACAAACACTGATTGTTAAAATAGTTAATGTCAAATTAATATGATAACAACAATAATATTGAAAAATACTGAAAAAAACTTTTTTTATTGACTTGTAAAGGGTAGAAATCTAATCACCTCTGTTATCCGATGACATTTAAAGGTGCCAAAACAGCTAATTGCCGCTTGGGAAACCCTATCTTACCTTCAAGGGGTCTGCTGCTGGATCCTCTGGTATAATTTATTAGCAAAAACGTGTGTATAATAGATAGCTCTGGAAATTTGGTTAAAATGTTTTGATGTTTTTTAAAGATTTAAATTGAATAAATAGTTCACTATACATTTAAAATAAAAATATTATTTATCAATTTTCCCAATAATAGCCATATCTATTAAACATTTCGGTACCTAGGATAATGTTTCTTTAAAAACAGCTGACTAAAATTCGTAATTATTATTCTAAAATTAACGTGATTGAAAATATTTATATATTCATTAATAATATAATACTATAATAATTTTTGTTTGTGAACTATAAGTTGTTATTAATTGGATAAATACAATGAATAGTAATTAAATAATCTACGTAAGAAATTAATATATCTCACGTAAAATGGTGCTCATTTTGTTATATTTTGTTGCCTTCTCACGTTAAATGATTTCATTACAATTACTGTATGCAATGTAAGCAATGTGGTTTTCTATAAAGTAGTGGAATTTGGTGTTTTATTATATATCAATAACATATAACAGTAACATATAACATATGTAGATTATGGAAGAAAATTAATGTAATAAGTAGTTCGTAATGTTCAAAGTAAATTAATTATTTTATTCGAGAGATTACAAAACCAATAATAGTATGATAAAAAAATATATTTAGTGAATATGTCCAGTTTTTTACAACGTACCCAATACAATGTGGTGTCTAACCATTTTTTATTTGTGTTTAAATTAGATGACTCCATATTGTCGCTTATTACTATATCTTCGGATTTATTTCCGGGTAACTGGTTTGTTTAGCATTTTTATTATTCACATGAAAAACAAATGAGACAAATTTCATGAGACGGTTGAGGTTGAATTGTGAAAGATTGCAAAAGGCTGGAAACCCGAACGTCAAAACAGATCGGGTGAGAGTATTGTGGACGGTCCAAAGTTTGTATTGGTGGACTCAGATGTTTTTGAGTATTTTAATGTAAGACAGCCTTCGATTTGATTTAATGACAGCGGAGTCCACGTGTCGGTCCCATCCCATGTTGCTGGCGAAGGTTATGCCCATACGTTTAGCATTTTTGACTTGCTCGATAGTATTGTCAGATATTTTGATAGGTGGTGAGATGATGCTTCTTTTGGTGTTTAAAACCATTTCCTTTGTTTTGGACATGTTAATTTCGAGACTGATTTTTCTTGACTAATTTAGAATATGCGTAAACTTATCTAGCATTGAGTCCTCGTCGTTGTGCGTGTAGGTAAGGTCTTCGGCATATTTTGTGATTTTTGTATTATGGTGCAAAGGTTCAAGGCTGTCTGTCACAAAGGCAAAGCAAAAATGTGCTAGTATGCTATCCTGAGGTACGCCACTGGTGATGAGCGACCAGTCGGAGAGGGTATTTCTGTTCCTGACTTGTTGATGGGCGGTCTTGGAAGAAGTCGAACATACAGGTAATGAACTGTTTACTTGCACCCAATTTCACTAGCACGTTGAGGACTGTATTAAATGTCACTTTGTCGAAAACTTTGGAGAAATCGACTAAGAGGGTTCTGATGGCTCCACTTTCTTGATCGAGGTGCTGGAGGATTTGATGGTTCATTTCAACTAACGTGAATGTTGTTCCTGCACCCAGGCGTGGGACGAAGGCAAATTTATCCTTTTTCATATTGGGGACGGTGTTAGGCACGCAGAATTTCTCAAGGATGAGTTTCTCCGGAATCTTAGACGTAGTTATGATTAGTGAAATTGGTCGGAAGTCTGAGATCTTGGGTTTGTTTGATTTAGGTATTGGCGTAATGGTCGCGAACTTGAATCAAGCTGGTATCTTGCCGCTTCCTACACTGTCGTTGAAGATTGGTGTGATGATATGTGTTAGAGCAATGGCATTTTTTTTTAGTAACCATGTTGGGAGCTCATTTAGCCCTGGACTTTTATTTTTCATATTTTTGAGTTCTTTGTGAACTTTCTCTTCAATCAGGTTCTTATTTAATAGTTTATCATAGTTGAAGTTGAGGCCAGCTGTTTCTGTGTTGATATTTGCGAGAAACATTATATTGAGCGAATCGGCGTCAAATTGATTTGCTGTTGCCTTTTTCTGACCAATTTTACAGATAGATTTGTAGACTGACCACTCTTTTTTGTGTGTTGGAGGCGTTATTGATCAGGTTGAGTTTGGCTTCTTTAATCAGCCTTAAAACTCTAGTGTTTAAATTGAGGTATTTGATGTGGTTTTCTGGTGTGGAAGGCCATATCTCTTTCATTGAGTGCATTTTTGACGGCAATGGTCATCCCTGGTGGGTCAGTTGTTCGAAATATGCGTATGTAGATTTTTTTGTAGATACTTTTTTGCGTATGTAGATTGCTTGAAGAGACATTTGTGAAGTAAAAAAAGTTTCTGTTTTGTCATCGAGAGATGTACATCTCCGTGTAATGTCACTCCAGTCTAGTCCGCCGATAGCTGCGTTTAAATTCGCTCTAAATTGTGGTATATTGATTGAAACTATGTGTGGTTGCCTTCGGTTTATGCGGTGCTTTTGTTAGCAGTACAACATGAACTTTTTCAGTTAAAATGTCATCCTAATAATATTATTTTTACAAGGTCTTACAACATGTTTCAGACGTTTGCGAACATCATTTTTAAACACAAGCTAGCAGTATTCTTAAATGCAAATTGGATAACATATGGTTTGATTATTTTATTACAAAAAAATATGTTTTAGTAAAAAATATTAAGTATTATTTTTCTGTTAAAAAATACATCATATAAACCACTTAATAGATAGTTCAATATATATACACCCCAAAATCATCGATAAATATTTTGGTTATGTCAGTAATAAAAGTAGGTTAAACTTGAAAGTAGGTTAAAAGTTAATATATTATTATATAAATGTATGATATATATGATGTAACGGGTATATATTCTATTGTACAACTTTTTTAAATATATATATTTATTGTATTTACATTCAATCTAAATTTCGCAAAAAGTCATCGAAAAATTATACAATCTTAAAATATACGAGTTTTAAATATTTTTGGTATTTGAAACTTATTTAATTCAAAATAATTCGCATGTTTTTTATTTATATGTGAATACCAATATATTATATCTCAGATTTTATTTTTAAATTGATTATAATTATACGAATAATTCGATCCGGAGATAAACATCCTTACCGCAATTATTTTTGTCTACTATATCCCAAAAATTGATTTCCGGTATTATCTAAAACTCCCAACATCAACAGGCATAATATGTATAAGAATCAGTTTATAGCGATTTACGTCAGAGTTCTGCCAATTTAGAAATGAAATATATCACAACATTAATAATCCTTTTCTGCGACAGGACAGGCTGCAATCGAATTGAACGACGCTTTTAATTATAGTTAGAGGATCTATTTCTATTCGTTTTATCCTATATAAATTAGAATAAGGCGATGTTCATTCATTAATTATTGATCCGTTGAGGGATGCTAACAATGGAACTATATGCGGGCATTATATAGGCTTAGACCCGCATAAGGAAAAGAACAGTGGGTGACTTTTATGTGTGCCGCTAACGGGTTTATGCTTATTAAAATATCTAAAATATATTTTTTTATATTTTACTCTATTCTGCGTTCCATATCTTAGAATAGGTATCTTATAAATATTATAAAATATATTAATTTCATTTTTAAAATATAGTTTTAATGTGTCTTTAAAATGTTGTAACTAAATTTTATCAATTAGGTTATATTTAAGAAATTAAACGAGTATAAAAAAACTAGTTATATTTTATTTTATTTCCACTGATTTTATTAATATTTTCCTTTAACAAATGTCCTGGAGCCCGTTGCACGTAACATTTTAAGTACATAGTTCGTAATACACAGTAACCGATCGACGGAATATAATGAGTATTTCACAATAAATATTATTTTTATACAAATAACAATCATAATAAAATGATTTGAACTTGGAGTTAACCGTATTATTATGACACTTCTGAAGTGACATCACATTATCCATACTATACATAATTTGTATATGAATTTCAACATCCGAATTCCACTCAGTTGTATACAGGTCATCGTACAGAGGTGCACAATATTTTTTTCCCCAATACTGATATGTATGTAACTATAATTTTGAAATGTTTTTCACTTATTTTTAGTTAATTTTTATCAATGTTTTTAAAATTATATAAAATAAACCTACTGAGACTTACAAAAAGTAAGAATAAAAATAAGGAATAAATTATATTGAAATATTCTGTCTTATGATATTCTAATTATTTCATTAATGTGTAAAAATTGTCTAACAGCCTACAAATGTAGCATTAATTAAGTTATAGTATATTCTTTGAATTGTGCAGTATTTGTATCTACCGTCATTAGTTGCTCCCCTAACAGTAGCAGCAGAAAGATTATGCAAATAACTCGTTTTTAAAACAGCTAAGGGTGGAGGGGGTGTGATATTGTATAAATTTGTAATCGGTAAATGATTCCCTTGAATAAATTGAAATTTTAACACATATATATTGACCACATGAAATGTTCATTACATAAATAACATATTATAAAATTATCTCTACATAACTTGTCGAAAATCACAAATGGTACCGTTTACTAATAAAGTTATGGTAGGCTATATAAAATTAAGGCGATAAACACTTTACTGTTAAATAATTTAGTTTGTGTCATCTAATCAATAAATTATGGGCACTTGACAAAACAAATATTAGTTAAAATAAACTGTTTTCTATATTTACTTCTTTAATAAGCTCCGTTGCTGACTGAATGACGTCACTGTGACCATCCAATATTTGAATTTCGTTAAATAATTTAGTTAGATATAGAAAAACACATTTGTTTATAAATATGTGTTGTGATATTTATTAGTTATTTATCGTATGCGAATACCACAAATATATAAAATTATGTACGAGTGAATGTTTTTCGACATAATTCCGATCAATTAAATTATTTTAAAACCATTATGTTAATTTAATTTTTTTAAAACCTTTAAATCAATTATTGAAAACATTTATTTAAATGTACTAATTGTGTTATATATATGAATAAAACTTGAAGCATATTTTCAATTTTAAATCAATTTAATGAATCATTATAAGTTATATAATAAATTATTCGTTGTTATCTTTTCAATATATTTAACAAATATTTTTTGGGGAATATATTTATATACATATACCTATATATGTTTATAATATTTATAATACCCAAATAATTTTATATTGTTGTTGTTTCAATCCTCCTAAATAATATATTAAATTATAAATTATTTTGTAACATAGTCATAATATTTTTGTTTCACTTTTTAATAGATTATATTTCAATATTAAATGACAGTATGACTCATTTATGCCCTCTCACGCCTGACTTCTACTTTATAGATAATTAAAAACCGTGTTCACTAAAAATTATACGAAAAGGTATATGAAGCATGGACAATGCTAGAAAATTATTGGCAATTACATAACTATTTCAGGTAACAAGGTGACCTTTATATGACATAATGAAAGTCACGAAACTTTGCCTAGTCAAATATAGCTCCAAATATTTTATCCGTATGTTTTTTTCTACCTTCATTAAAATATGAAATATTAGTTTAAAAAGTTTTAAATTATCAGTCATTGGTATTTGTCAGATTACTGTTTGAATTCTTTTTGAAACCATTTATTATTGTAGATTCATGTTTTTTTAATTCGTTTTTGTATTACAGCGTTTTACATGTCCACTTCGTACAATATTATTAAGTTTATATTATATTAAATAAATAAAAAGGGTATATTTTAATTTATAAATTATTAACAAGAATGACTTCATTCAAATTAAATTTTTATTCACTTTTTTATTAAGATGCGATTTTGTCATGATTTTTTTAAAATAAATACTTTCAATGTAATATTTGCAATATAAAAAATGTGGCTATTGTATTTTTCTTTATAATTTTTCTTTTCTCTCATATTCAGATATAACCAATTACATTAATATAATGATTACTTTAACCCTGGAGAAACATTGTAGCAAAGCTGCAGTGTAATAATGCATCACTTGACGTTAACATATAAAAGTATAATTAAACAAAAATATTGTGTAACAATTATATTTAAGATTTATTTATTCATTAAAATTGTTATAACTTAATATTAACTTTATTATACTATTAATTAGATTACATTTTGTTATATTTAAAATCACAATATCATATTAACAAAACTTGAATAAATAAGGCTATAATAACAGATATAGTGGATGGACTTATCGATTTTTACTTAATTGGCTATTATTTAATTTTCTACCTCAATAAATAAATATATATATTGTACGTTGTTTAATTATGTTTACCTGTATTTGCAAATAGTCAGTTTTACTTTTTTAATTATTTTACCAGAACATAGTTTATATTAAATTTGAAGACATTGATATAAATGTTCCAATATAATAATAAACAATATTTTACATTTTTTATATTCATATATTATCAAAGATTTATCAGAAAATTTATATTAATTATTTGATGTTTATTGTTCTCATTTTTATTTCGCTTTAATATTATATAGACGCTTATTATTCGATATAATAAAAATCCAGTAAATGAAAACTCCAACCAAATTAACAATTTATATTTTCCTCAATTTATTTTTTGACATATTACATTATTATGATATTTTATATTCCATAATTTCTTCATTTATATGAGAACATTACTAAGTTTATTTTATTCATCTTTATTTTAGAATAAAAATATTATATCGAAAAAAACAATTTAACACTCAAAAGCTAATACGATTCGCATTATTCAAACTAGCACAGCTAAATATAGAAACTACGAAGCGGGCGTGTTAGAAACGAATTTGATATTATTACATAGTGGCCCACAAAAGTACACGAAGCGAGCTTATCAACGAGATGGATGAAAATTTACTTTTCTAAAAAGAAATTGTTGTTGTATGAATAAAATTGGACTACATGAACTGTATTCTATAATTACAAATATATGGTTACAATAAATCACATCAAATCACAAACTTTAAATAAAGAAACATTTTGGAGGCTTTTTGAGTAGATTAATCAAAATATTGGAATTAAATTGTTCCAAATATTACCCCGTAGTCGATCCTATACTCAATCAGCAATGTCCAATTTACATAGGCCTAAGTCACGTCTTGATGATGAAGAAGGATATGATGAAATATCAGCTGTCAAAGAAGAGTAGTTCAAGTTAAAGCCTCTCTGCAGCGTCTACAAAACATCATTTTACCCCAATTGGACATCTCAATATTATTTTAACTTCAATGAAAAAATGTCATTCAAGCCTACTGTTCGTTGATATTTTATATATTAGTATAGTATTAAATTGAATTGTTCTTTGAACTTTTACATATGAATGTAATGATTGTTTCCTTTTACTATAACTTGCACCAACTATACATGGTTTGGCATTTGTTTTAATAAACATTATACTTACTTTATAACATTTTACATAAATGGTTTTAAAATTATCTGGATTAGTATTAGCAATAAATCATGCGTAGTAAATGCACATTTGAAAAAAAAATTCTATAACTACCGAATATACAGGGTTGTAAAAAAGTATGGACAAGGTAACATATGTTCCTACATAAAATATACATCGATTGTATAGATTGAAGGTCATGTGACTGGTATTTCTTATCTAGAAATGAGACATTTTTACGGCCTCAAATTTGGAGAAGGCGCAATATCTTCTTTCAACAAGATGGGGTACAAACCCATTGTGCTGTTGTTGTACGCGAATGGCATGATGAGCATTTCCCCGATTAATAGATTGGCAGAAGGGGCTGGTTTGATTGGCCTGCCCGCTCACCAGACCTCACCCCACCAGACTTTTTCCTTTGGGGTATTTTAAAGGATATGGTAGACAGCACAAAGCCTAAAACAATTCGTGAGCTCAAGCTGGCTATAACAAACAGTATTACATCAATTAATGGAGACCTCGTCCAAAAATTGTGTCGATCAGTTCCTTTTCGGCTGAGGAAACTTTTAGAAAACGATGGCAGATACTTTGAAAACCTGGAATAACATTATTATTAGCCAATGACATTGTTATATCATATTTTATGGTTATTAACTCATTTTTGTCTTTAAATTCACTGTAGATGTTTACAAATAAATGTTTATTAAAATCAACATTATACCTTGTCCAGACTTTTTTACCACCCTGTATAATAGGATTAATTAGCAACAATTAAGAAAACCTGTTCGTTTGGATATATAATTTCCCTTTAAAAAGCATATAAAAAACACATATGTTTTTTAATAGAAACAATCTGCCACCATAAAACAGAACAGCATAGCTTATTAATAAAAATTCCCTTATTAAAAATTTTTACATATTTGATTTTTCTTTTGCTTAAATTAATAATTGAAAAAACACAACTACCCATTTTACTTAGCGTAATTCATTACAATATACCTTTTTCGTCATATAATTTCGTTGTTCTGCTTTTTGGACGTTTGCAGCAATTATTATGAGATAAAAGCAATGTACACATGTGTAAGCCGAGTCGGTGTTATAAAATGTATTAGTTTCCTATAGCTGTTACCTCCGTTATTATATAATTTTGACAACTTCAACAAGAATAAATTCTTAAAAACTATAGCAGACTATAATTTGTAATGACCTTTCATAAAAAAACATACTATAATATTTTTCAGTGTGCACTTTGTGCACATAAACCTCAGAGACGTTTTTGTGCAGTTGTGAACTGAGTGTATAAGTTGCTTTTGATCTTTTCATGAGAATAGGGGAAATTGATCGACCTATATTCTCACATTAGTGCCTTGTAAAACTGGTGAAATAATTGCTAACATTGTTACCTCAAAATTATATTTGGATATCTAGCTTATATACCATTAAATAACGGATCTTAATGGATGATATGATTAAATTAAATTGGTAGCATAGTTTTAAGCTTGAACTTTTTTATGCGATTCGACACATGTTAATAGTATAAAGAGTGCAATTTTGATAACGAAATTTCTACAAAATAAAAATCGCACTGCATGTGGCACTTTCGGAATTTCATGCAAAAATCATACATTAAAAAGCTTACAAAAAATCTGTTATTGACACATATTTATTAATAAGAAGTTTAAAAAATTAAAAAATGCCCGATTTATACAAGTAAATTACTGTATATATATAGGAAATTATGATGCCGATTTAAAATTTTGCATATGGTGTTTTTATCATATTTACACTTGACACAATATTCACAGAAATGTGTTATTAAATTTACTAAGTAAAGTTATATGGCTTATTATAAATGATTTGTGACATTTGAAAATTCGACATATATTTTTGGAATTTTTATAGCTATGTTTCACTTTCTTCAGCCACCATACTTTCAAACGGTGAACTATGTTTGACAACTATTTCTCAAACTTTATAAAAATATCATATTTGAATATTGTTCAAATGTCAATATTTAAAATAGCTTTTTAACATTATCAATAAAGTAAAGTACTATATTTATGAATGTCAATAAAAAATGATTATATATCACATTCGATTAGAATAAAAAACAATATTTTTTACATAGAATTTGACAGTTTACATTTAGTTTTTTCAATTATATATGGGTTTATTTGACATATTTATTTAAATCTAAAATATTAAATAACATACATGTCCCAATCATAGATACAGCTCAGTTTATTGTGTGATGTGTTGAATCGTTGCCAAAATTAATTACCCATGCTTCAAAGTCAACGACAATAACAATTTATTTATAGGCAAACATAAATTATTTTCGTCAACTTGGTATAACAAAATTGTTATGTATACTTTACATCTCTAACTCATATATATATATATATATTTACTGTCAACGTATAACAATTTTATTTAAATAACTCTATAAAAATTATTTTAAAAAGTTATACATATTTGTTACTGCATTTAGTAATTTTAATTGATAAAGAATTTGAGCATTTCCCATATTACAATTCGTTTTTTTATAGTTAAGAATATATGTTTATATTTAAATAAGAAAGTAATGTTTAAATATATAGTAGCTTTTAACAATTAGATAATTTTGAAATTTAGAAAATTAGAGAAGTTTAGTCACGTTTTTAGGCCCGACAGCGTATCCTCCCTCAATCAAATGATGTTTCCTAAGAAATTTAGAAAGCCTTGAGAATTTACGAATTTGAGAAGCTCCTTAACTGTTTAAATTCTTAGTACACTTGAGGGAGCATTCATGTAAGTCGATTACCTTATCATTTGTTAAAATTTTCATATTTTATAATGTTGTGGGTAATAACGCCATGTTAAGAGAGAGAAAGAAAGTGACACGTTTATTATTTATTATTTAATAATGTCTTTTACTTCAATGTTTTATAACATTATTTGCTATAACTATAAGCAAACGTCAGTGGCGGATCCAGGGGGGGGGGGTCCAGGGGGTCTGGA
>JAUZND010001874.1:0-13211 GCA_034780555.1 Coelogynopora nodosa
TGAGAGAGAGAGAGAGAGAGAGAGAGAGAGAGAGAGAGAGAGAGAGACAGAGAGAGAGACAGAGAGCGAGAGAGCGAGAGATATTATATTGGTGCAGTTCTTTCAGCGAATCACAAATCTGTTCATACATAAATAAAATAAGCTAGCAACTCGAATGCTGTGAGTTAGGGTCCTTTTTAAATGTCAACATAAATTTTCAGCGATATAGAATAAAAAATAATGTTAGCAACTAATAAACGTAACATTTAGAAATCGAAAATATTGATTGGGCCTGTATTGTAACCAGATAATTAACTACACGATAACTATTCATACTAAACGTTTACAATCTTCACAGGAAACAAAATTCGATTGCCAGCAAGTGATTCCCTTTCAAGTGTAAGAAAAATAGATAAATCTGGGGGCTATACGCACTTGTTGTTAAGTGAGGTATGCCGGGCGCATCTGTGTCTCCTTTGCTTTTCACGTCGATAGTGAAACTATACTGTATGTAGATAAACATCTTGTTAAGTTTAGTTAATTGTCTTAAAAGCATATATATATATATTATCACATAGAACCATTATTAATATATAATAGTAGTGACTTGCATGATCACCCAGTATATTGTTGTTACAGTTTAAAAATGTGTGTAAATTTGATAATTTTTCTCATCTCCCATAAATAATCACAACTTAGAACAACGTATAAATACTTTCTCATACGATTAAGCTGTGAAAATTATAATCTCAAAAGTTTATTTATAATGGTACTTATATCCGAAAATTATCTAAAATGAGAGAAAACTATATTGATAAAATTATTGATGGATTTCAAGATGAAATTTTGAACAATTCAAGATGTTAAAAAATATATTTTGGGAGTATAACCAAAAATTATGAAAACAACGCATACAAAAATTAATTAAAACTAAACAAATTGTCAAAATATCTATATTCACTTAGTATTATTTAATTATAACAGTGCCCCCCCCCCCCCCCCCTTACACCTGAAATGTAACATAATAATGTAAAACTATGATATGGTGAAAGACAATTACAAAGATTAATACTTTATACACCTTCCAAAATGACATTATTAAATATTATTTAATATGGATATCAAAAAATCTCAGTGTTTTCAGGCCATCATAATATGATACACCACTAGATATTATCATCTGATAAATGTACAATTTTATTAAATTTCGAATTCAAAACGCAACATTATGTACACAAAGTTTAATAATATTTATTCCAATATCAGTGTCACAAACATATTATTAATTATTATCGGTAATCTTAGTTGAATTCTGTAATTAATCGTAATTAGTAATGTAACACGCACTATACTCATACAAATTTAAGTAGTATAATAATTGAAACATATAAATTAATGAACCAAAATTTAACTGAAATAGAGCTTTGCAACTAGATGAATAAGTCTCTAGTTGAAATATATACTTAACACGTGACATACTCGGAAGTAGTCGGTAGGGGTAAATATGGCCGTAATAATATAGTTCCATAATGTTGAGGACATTGTTAAAATATACAATAAACGTAAATATATATATACGGATAGATATGAAAATAAGCACTGAGTATAACTAGAGTTTCTAAATTCTGAAAACGTGCGCGGAAGGCAACGGAGATAAAAAATGTAATTATAATGTTTAGCATAATATGGTTTTTACTTTAGTTTTACATTAGTTTACTGAAGCTCATTAGTTTGTTGAAGTTTACTGAAATCATCGAAAAAGCGGATATTATAATGAAGATCTTTTGGATGGATTTATTTTCTGGTTTATCAACACCACCAATAAATCGAAAAAAACAGTTATATTAAAAAATATAATCCTTTCTAAAAGGACCGAATTGAAACCGAGAAGTCAATAACAAAGATACTATTATTGGCCTCAAATATAACCATTTAAAAGTCTGCTTTCTCTTATAATTATATTCTATTAATCTAAAACTGAAGAAGCTTGATGAATTCGAGGACAGTAATGTTTGCCCAGCAGTAACGATATATTAAATAATAATCTGTGTACGTCAACATGTAACACTACAAAATGATGACAACTATTAACAACATATGGAGAAGAATGTTGTGTAGAAAGGCATTAATATATTTAGATTATAGCAAGGAACAATGTTTTGAAATAAATTTATAGGAGCTTGCGTTATTAGGAATCGTAATAAAAATTTGTACTAAACTTACTTTCATATTATAGACCTCTGGTTGGGAAAGGCCACCAAACTTGTTTCCCCTAATATATTTCTATAATTTAAGTGTAGGTAATCCGCTTTTCCAATAAAAATCCCTGCAGAAAACACACGTATACCCATAACAATACTATATGACCTATAAGATAAAGCATGCGCGCCATAGTGAAGAATTCAAGTTAAATATATTATAAGATCGTCAAGAATAATCTAACACGGGCACACCACTAAAATATGAACTGAATCATTTGCAATCAAAAGATAAGTAAATTAAATGTTTTTTCGCCTCAACTCTAAAAATACACCGTGACTCTTTCTCAACCTGGCAAAAGTTATTCTAAGTTGTTGTAATGACTATTTCTGGTTGAAAGTGACCTAACTCCTTCAATTATTCAGTTCATTCATAACTTATATTAGGCCAATACTGATACAAATTATTATTGATGAAAAAACCCACCGACAGAAAGTGTGCGTAGATTTATTAATATAGCTGCCTGTACAACAGTTACTGAAACCCATTCAACCAGAATAATATATATTTATGTATGAGTTAATTTTTTGAATTACATTACTTTTATTTATTTGACCAAGAAGATAATGTATTCACTGCCTCATCTTCTAACACACCTACTACACTATTGTACAATGCAATCGGAATGCCATTGAAAATAGACAATAGAAAAACCCCCCCGTGCAAACCGCTGACCATTAATATTGGACAAGGCCTTTTGAGCACAGAGAGAGGACTGTAAAGGCTAAAACCACGCTGAACTCCAAGCACTAGGTGCGCAGAGCAGACTGTGAAGTGGTAACTCGTGCACCACCAGCACCAGCAGCACGCCCCGCCAACCTGCAGCTGCCGCAGTATCAGTGTTGTGTGTCCGTTAGTGGAATGGAAGGATGATTATATCAACAGAACTATTATATATTGAGGTATTATTGAATGTACGTACAGCCGGCTATTATTTGCCAGGATCTGAGTTGTTTAGTCAATCAATAAGTGCGCGGATCGATAAACAATAATGAAAAACGTATTTAAGCTCTTTAATATCGCGTGAAGTCAATTATTATTAATTAATTAATATATATACAGAGGATAAAATAAACTAAATAATAAATGCACAATCCCTGCTGGATAATATATATTCCACGAACTTATTGCATAGGCCTATACCGTTTTGGATTTTAATATTTATGGGTGATGAACAAACACAGTTGACTCTAATCGAGCGTATAGGATAGAAGAGAGAAAACAATATTTTATTGTGTGATTCAGCTAAATAAAAGATAGTAATAATAGACATAACAAATTTGTTTATAACTGGATCCAATAAGCACGAAATCTCCACAATTAATTTTAGAAATTCAGCAGTATAATATTAAGTTGCCTATTTTAATGTGTATTTCGATTTGTTTTCACTCGATAAATTTTGACATTAGAAGTTAAAACCTCTGCAATTAACAACAAAATATAAGAATGCATACATAATACACGCATAAAAGTAATTTTCAGTTTTGAAATATCTTAGTTTATACGTCATGCATTAAAGGTTGCAAACAGACTTTCAAGGACATAATTCTAAATCAAATGAATAATAAAAGCTTGCTTGAGCAACGTAAAATTTGATAATACAATCACTATAATTATGGTCATATTTTAGCAATGAGATGTAAGGGAAATATTTCTCAAGAGAGCATATTACTTATTATTAAACATAAAGTTATCGATATCATTATCTCTTATTTATCAAATTATAATTTACAGTTTTAAAGGTTATACAGAGATGTATATCTAGCAGCATTCGTGGATGGGAATCCCTAAATCCCTCAAGCTGTCGCTATATGAGCTTGCATATATTAGTGTTTACAAATGTAAGCTATTAAAAGCAAACTAGGCCCCCTACAAATAAGGCCCCAAATTCTGCCTTTAATCTTCGAGTCGCACAGACTGTATTATGAACTTTCAGAATTGAGATTCGCTCGCAATAGGTTCCCTATATATATAAATATATTGGTTTTAAATTGATACCACTTCATATCGAAATCAATTAATATTCATAATTGTGACTTCGATTTTTTCTTAATATTATGAACGTTAATTAATTTACAGTTAGGAACACGTATATAATACGGTATGTAGACTGATCAGGAATATTGTGAAAGACATTTAGGAAATTAGTTTAATGTAAGACTGGTTGTCACGCGTGATCATTATATATATATATGTACCAACATTCCATTTTAAATAATTACTTAGTTTTTTGGTCATTTGGGAGGACAGTAATTACTTAAAGAGCACAGCTGAGTGTCCGAAGTGAGGCTAGAATCTGCTCCGAGGCAACACCCTCGGCATCCGCAAACTAGCGCCCAAACAACTCGGACATTCTCGTTCCAAAAATATATATATATAACATAAAGATACCATATGACCCGAAATGACTGTGAATATCTGATGAACATAACAAAACCATAACAAGTAATTACAATTTCAGACAAAGCGAAATATTTGCCCTGGTGTGAATAAAATACATGAACTGCGGGATCTGTTCCCCCCCCCCCCCTCCAATGATATTATTAGGAAACAGATGAACAACAAACTATCTGTTGCCTTTATATGTCTGAAACATATTGCGATAAATTTAAATTTAGTTACGAAAAACGGTCGTTGATCGAAAATGAACATGGAGTAATTCCGATTATATGTATTCTATACAGAGATATATCATAATATGAGATAATAGTATTAATATGAGATAATACAATTATAAAATGACACTATGCAGCAACACGTAGAAAACATAATGTTACGTTATTTCTGTAAAATAACCGACCTATACAAAGTTGTACAAGTTTAATGCCCAACTGAAGTGGGAATATAGTTAAAGTCAAACATAATTGAGATCAAACCGTTCTTGTTCTCTGTTCACGTTCAGTGCAGAGCGAAGTGTCAAAGCCTGTTGACTCTACGGGCGAATTGAGTGACGGGTGATGTATATGGTGATTATTATATCAATATTTATAAAGCAACCTTCAATCGTTCCTGAATTCGAAGGCTAACATACTTCGAAAAAAGGTACGATATCGCAAAAGTACAATCAACATAATATATGTAACATTGAAATATGCCTATTTTTCAATAAAATGTACACGCCAAACTATGTGGGTGTACATTATATAGGCTATCCTTCCGCCGGCAATACTTTTTAATGCGTGGATTAAATTGAATTTTTTTTTCGAAAACAAGAAACAAGGGTTGAGTTAATTGTTTTCACAAAACCTTCTATGTAATTGTAATGTTTTAAGGATACGACTGCCACAACATAAAACAGTTTAGAATCGGTAAGAGTGTCAAGAAATTACTAGTTCACATTTAAACTAAATATAATAGACTTCCGATTTATAGACATTCGATAACAATTCTGGCTTCCAACATCTCTACAGGACCTATATTTTTATTTGAAGTTCAATTTATCTGTCTTCTTTTTGAGGAGAACCTCAAGTCTCTTTCAGTTAACCGATTCGACAAAAAATAATATATTTTTATTTTAAATCCGGGTCTTGTAAAAATTAGGAACATCAATCTCTCGCTGAATTCGGTTCCATTCCTTCCTACTTCTATAGGTTGTGCTGTGCTAAACATCCATGAACAGTTGATGGGATTGGTTTCGTTGATAAAAGACATGTTTGTAGTCGCGTCAAATATACATAGCCTGACAACCGAAAAACTAAAGTTCAACTAAAGGTTGAGCTGCGTATAAAAACTTCAGTGGGACAATGAACCACCACCACCGCAAAACTTACACTTCTTCTCAATAATGTGCTTCCGTTCTTCCTCCGTCGTCTGGCCGTCCAGACAGGCAATGTGCGCTCGGGACTTGAAGCAGCACTTCCGCTTCACGCAGCACACGCAGATCAGGATGAAGATGATGAGCAGAATGAGAGCGCCCCCCGCCAAACAGGTGTACGCCGCCCATACTGCGTACGGAGGCGCGGAGGAAAAGAGGGGGGTTCAATTATTTTCAGGGTTCGAGGAAGGTTATCAAGTTTGCGCCCATAGATATGGATTTCGTTACACTCTCTTTCAAAGATGATGAGTCATACACCAGTTTCGCGAGGCAAGTGTAAGCAAGAGAAATATTTTATCAGTTGTGTCCTTCCTTTATAGGCTTAGAATGATGTTGAAACTTAATTTAGTTAATTTTCTCTTAATAAAAGAAGTTATATATCTATTAAATAAATAAACGAAACATTTTACTACAATTTCAGTGGTGCAAAATAAGATTTGATCTGATAAACTGTTCATTGTTCAAAATAGCGGTGAATAATGCCTATTTAAGCTGTACGCAACTGTAATATAATTTATTTCGCCTCACAAAATCGAGTATGACTCATCCTTCTCACAACCGCCGAGAGGCATAAATGTCGATTGGATATCTAGGTATAAGTATGATGCACAAAAAATCGATATCTATGTTTGCGCCTTTATCTGAACACATTAACAATGATAAACGACAGGTAGAGTTATATGTATAGTTTAAAATCAGGGTTCAACGAAGGTCTAATTACGTTTCTATATTATGAACCCATTAAGAATTAACGGGTAAACTACAGATGCAAAAACTAAAAAACGCATTTGGAAGATAAAATTAAATTAAAATAACATTAATCCAATAAAATGATGCCGAAATTAAAGGCTTCCATACTGTTATTTTATATTAAAAACATATGCGTATCCGTAATATTATAAAACAAATTATTTGAATAAGTTGTCATTCATAATAATAAGTAGGTACACGTTATATGGTACAGGATGCAAGATTATATACTTATATTTTTTACTGAATGTATTTCATTCATGGTTATATTTTATGCTAGAGATGAAAGCTAAACGAAAGCGTGCGGTAACGATGTGAAGAGGGAATTATTAGACTAGATATGAATTGAAGTAGGAAACATTTGAACAGCTAACTAAAAGATCACAGATCGCAATCGTGAATCGTTAATAAATGTTAAGACGTAGAAAATAACGCAATTTAATAGTTATGACAGATTGTGACGGTTATTAACATTTACAAAACATAATATAAAATTAAACTGGTTTATGCCACTTGTTTCAGACTTCCGAAATAGATTCTGTGTACTTTCTACTAAAATATAATAATAAAAAGAATTTAGCAGAATATCTATATATGTTGGTGAAAATAACAGAATCAGCTGTTAAAAGTAGAAAAACAGCTGTGATTGCGAAGTTCCCTTATCGACATCGACTTAAAAAAAATTAAAATATCAATTTACTAATCAATACAATCAATCAATACAACCAATAAAAAACAGCAGATTTCACATTCACAACATTAATTAGTTGTTCATTGCATAATAAATAATTTGTAATGAAACCAGCTAATTAGTATGTATAACCAATTCCAATTCCATGTATTTTAAGGTTAGAAGATGTTTCTAAAGTATAGAAATGTATAAAGTGTTTAATGCTTATAAAAAGGTAAGAATGTGTTTACTTACGTGGTATCAGAAGAGGTACACCAGCAAACTAAAAATAAATATTGATAATAATTACTTATGGTTTCAAAAATTATACAAAAGAAACTCAGAGAAATTAATATCAGTAAGTATCACATTAAAAAATACTAATAATAGGCCTAATAATAATATCTATTTTTTAGTTGTTTAAAGCTATAATCAGCAGAAAACCAGAACCAAAACATGATAAATTATAAATATTTAAAAAAGCAATATCCATTAAAAAAATATAATAAAAAATATATTTTTTATAAATATATTTTTTAAATTTCAAGTTATTTTATTTTAATAATGGATATTATAATTATATTATATTAAATAGCAAAGCAAATATTATTATTTATTTGAGATAAAATATATTAGATTTTACGGGAAAACACACAAAACAACTACAAGAGAAGGGGGTAATTGTTAAATTATGCTAAATGTAAGCAGGCGAAATAATCAACAAGCCAATAAAATTTACTTCTATAAAAAAGTCAGCCTTCCCATAAAATTAAACATTCTAAACATTCTATATTAAGACATTAAGAAATTTAGGAAGATAGTTATGCAAAAATAAAATATGTAAACCATACATTGAATAAAATAAAAAACTTAATATTGTTTATAACTTCTAACAATTATCAATTGCATTTATAAAAACAAGTCATATTTTTATTGTTGTATGACAACAGAGGATATAATTTAGAAACTGGATTAGTAAATTAACTTATACCAAGTTTACAGTACATATAAATATGTTTTATGCAAATTCAGGGTTGGTCCAAGAAATCTAAAAAGTATTTTAAGGACCTAATATAGTTTTTAAGGACCTATTCTATGTTTTTAATTATTGTATATCTGATGATCAGAACTCTATATTTTAATACAAACGTAGCACTATTTTTGTAAATGACTTTTCAGTTCAAAACACGATAAATTAATAAAAAATCACAGGAATTATAAATTATAATTATAGAATTATAAAAAGGAAGTATATGTACAAAAATATGCAAAACTATTTTTTGACAAGAGTTTATATTCATGAAAACCAACTTAAACGAGTAAAATATGTATATGTACACATGTATAAAAATAAAACAATGTGTAATAAATGCTTTTGTGTTCAAGAAATGATTATTCCAATTCATGTAACTTAGCTTTTATGTCAGATTTTGTTTCTGTCAGTTCTGATTCGCGCACTTTGCATGTTTCTCTTAAAGCTTTCAATTGCACCACAGATGCTTTGGGGTCCTTAGCCTCTAAAGCTTTATCACACAAAACATCGATTTGCTTCTGAAGATCCTTAACCTCGAAGTCCAGTCGTCGTTTCTTGATTTTTAACTGATCAATTTCATTGGAAACATCATCTCTTAGTTTCCGTTTTTTCAATGTCTGCTCTTCTTTTTTCTTTTCATAAAAACTTATTTTTATATAACAAATTATATGATACACCAAAAAACATTTTTTACATAATGTTTTTTAAAGGACCTATGACCAAAATTAAGGACCTTTAAGGACCTTTAATGACCTGGACCAACCCTGCAAATTGCATGTTTTTTTATTGGAACACTTTAGTATAATAATATTAAAAAATATATAATTGTCTATATATTTAAAAAAATTAGAATCCGGTTCTGCAAGTAAAATGCACTACATCAAATATTATAGTAAATATTATTTAAAAAGTCCTTTTTGTGATTATTCATAAAATTAAAAAAATATAGACAATTTTAAATTTTTCCTTTTCTATCAGAAAATAGTTTTTTTATTCTTACAAATGTATTACTCAATTATTTTATATATGGGCTGTATCACAAAAAATGAGCAGCAGTCGATGAATCTATATATTTAAGATTATTTAGATATATACATAATACTAATTAAATAAAAAATAATACTACAATTTGATTTATAAAATACACCAATTTTTGTATAGTCTAATATTTTTAAATCAAATCAATTTAAGTAGAGTCTTATTAAGTATAACTTTTATAATAATAATATTTTAGAATCAATTTAAGTAGAATCTTATCCTAAGTGGATACAATTGTGTCCTTTTTAATTTCCCACTAAAATTAAGTAACATAGCTATGAGTACTTTTAAGCCATTCAGACGCATGTACTTAACAATATTTTACAACAAAAAATGTATTATCAGCAGTTTTATTAAACCTTGATACTCACATTTAACAAAAAAATAATTGAAAGCATTTCTAATAATAGTTCTTATATAGATTCAAGGAGTGACACTTAGAGTTCACTTTGTGTCTTTAAATGAGACAGATATCAATAAATTAAGGAACAAAATTAGGAATAGCTATAACAAAATTAGGAATAGCAATAACAAAATTACAAATAGCAATATATTAAATGTTATTAATAGCATTTTCATTGATTGATAATTATGACTGTGTATTTCCAATATATTATTTCTAGTATAAATGCATAAACTATTATGTTCTATTTTTTATTAGTAATTCATCTTATAATATAATAATTTATTATATGTAATCTTATTATTAAACAAATTTTTGTAAAACCATCATAATTTTATTCTTCAGTACATAGAAATATTTTATAGTATCAATTGTATTTATATTAGTAGAGCAATATTACAAAGATAAACAATATATCATATAGTTAATAATATAATATATTTGCATTAATACCAGTATATTTATATCCTATTTTAGCTTATATTTATGCATTTAATACAAATTACTGTTATATTTATCACTTATTTTTATATATCTACTCATTTTATAATGTGTAAATCCACACTTTTAAGCTTCTGAGTTATTATTATTTATAACAATATTTATTTAATTATATAAATATCTAAAAATAAATTTAAATAAATAACTGTATTAGGTTGCAAAGGAATTTATTTATTATAAGAAAAATATGATGACACTTTGAGTAACATATTGTTACATTATAATAAAAAAACAATAAAGTGGCAATCTTCTATAAATATATTTTTTATAGATAATGTTTACATAATGTTATATATAAAAAAAGTATAAAATAATATTAAAATTGAAACAAAAAATTATGTCACTAATTTAAAAAATGAATTACCAATTTAAGAAATAAATTTATTGTTCATTTAATTTAACCATGCATTTGACATTCATTATAATTTAAACAGTTGAGATATATATAACAGTATTATGATGTATGATAAATTCTATAAATAATTTATAAATAAATTAATATTATAATTATATTATTAATTATAATCAATATATTATTTATTTATGTATATTTACATAATTCAATTATATAATAATTTTATTTATAAAGTATATTTTACTTTATAATTTTATTATATAATTGTATTAATACTTTTTATATTATTTTAACTATTCATATATCAACAAAATATATCATAACAAATAAATTAAAACTTTTATTTGATATATATATATATATTATTTCATTTATTCAATAATATTACTGTAGATATGTATTTTACAAATAGTTATGTTTATATATACAGTCTACTCTGATTAAACCAGACACCCATAAATTAAAAAAAATCATCCAGTTTATAGAAAGTTAAGAAGTCAAGTCAATTGTGATCCTAGGATACACGTTTATTTCTATAGAATATTGCTTATAATGCTTTAAATATATATATATATATATATATATATATATATATATATACTGTTACTTCATGGTTTTTCTTCTACTTTGATGTGTGGCTGTGTCTCTATCAATTACTGCTTTAACAATTTACTGTTACTTCACAAGAAATTTACTTTTCACAAATGAAAAGTCATCTGGATTACATATCACTAAATACATTTTAATAATGTGTAATGGATTGCAGGAAGCATCCAGTGTACAGTTTAGGCAAATCTGGTTTATAGGTACTATTTTATATAGAAAGGAAAGACAGGCAATATTGATTTCTTATCTGGCATCCAGTTTGAACAATAATTTGGATTATGCGCATTTGGTTTAGGAGTAGTCGACTGTATATATTATGTAGTATAATATAAATTTATATGTATAGTATAAATATATATAATATTTTTTGTTATATTTATATACAATAGTTATGGAAATAGTTATATAAATTTAGGAAAATCTTTATATAATGACAATAGTATTAGTATATGACTATATATATATAGTAAATATAAATAATGAATGCATTCCATAAATTTAAATATTTTTGTTTATATTTATAAGTTCAAATGTGTTTTAAAACTGTGATATATATATTAATAGACAACATATTTCTAAATAAAATGAATATAACAATCATTAATAAAACAGGCTAAGAGAATTAACAGTAACAAATTTACTTATTAACAAACTTTGATTTGAGATTTTACATATAGCTTTTAGTGATAATGCAAGGTGGTGATAATAATGTGTATGATCTATAATATATGTGATTTAGTTTTAAACAATGGTATTTTTTGCATATTTTTTAAAAACGAGGGCATTTTTTTGTATAATTTTAATTACACTTATTAGGACATTAATACAGTATAAGTTCTTAATTTGTTATATGTATACTACTTTATTTATATTACTATATTTATTTATATTTATATTACTTTATTTATATCTATTTTTTAAAGACAGGTGATACAGATATGACTAGTCATATCCTAAAAAATATATGCTACAGATACAACTAATTATACATATTATTAATGTTTTGCTACATATAGCATTTGTAGATATAACTATTTTAACTTCAAAACATGACATTTCATAATGCACAATACTTTTACCATTGTATATATATATATTAACACATTTACATATAGTACTTTTTAGAAATTGACACCTGACTAAAATTTGTGTTGCTTAATCTTTAGCTATGTTATTTTCTGATCAAGCTTTAAGGAAAACTGTGATCATTTTTATCACATTTGTATGTTTATTTATACATACTTAGTAATATGATATTTTGGTATGATTTTCATATATGTTTCTACTATTTGTTCCACTTAGTCAATGTGGACAACCTTATGCCTCAGACCACACATTCAATATTTACATGTGTCCTATACATTGCTTTTCTTGCAGAATATTCTGATTTATACTGAATTTTAAAATTCATTCATTACATATGTATATAAATATAGACATAGACATAGTATAATAGTAATATGTTTATATTATAATAATTGTTTTGAAATTTAACTTTATTAAAAGCAATTCTTTACTGAAATCTGCTCATAGTTCTACTTTACTAGTTATATCCACCTGTTGTATATCAATCTCATATTCATTTTTAAAAATGCTTTATCTATTTCCTGGTATTTTGGGGGAATATATATACATATGTATGTAGTTGAAAAGCTTTATTCCTTAGAATTACTTTAACCCTTTCTTTACGGGTACATACATCTCGAATTGTTACCTTGCCCAGCGAGTATTATAAGTCGAAACATTGCTAATTTTGAATTTGAATCTAATTGGCTATCATGCGTGTGTCTTTACTGTACTGAT
>JAUZND010001875.1:0-13210 GCA_034780555.1 Coelogynopora nodosa
ATTATACCTGCAAGTGGAACAATATATCTGCAAGTGGAACATTATACCTGCAAGTGGAACAATATATCTGCAAGTGGGAAAATTACATGCAAGTGGAACAATATATCTGCAAGTGGAACAATATATCTGCAAGTGGAACAATATATCTGTAAGTGGAACAATATACCTGCACGTGGAACAATATATCTGTAAGTGGAACAATATATCTGCAAGTGGAACAATATACCTGCAAGTGGAACGATATCTATAACTCCTAAATATTATTAAATATTATCAAAATAATATTAAACAGGGTGAACAGTGTTATTTATTATATAAACTTAGATTGAATCATACGACACTGAGAATAATTTAATTGAATGATTATTTAACATTTAAAAAGTAGCAATGTCAAGGGCATTAGAGTTCTCAAAAATATTAATTGTTATTATTATTATTATAATTACACTGAACGATAATTTCCAAACTAGGTAGTTAAGCTATTTCATACTCCCCTACTTGATCATTGGCGACTCGGAGAGAGCATCAAGACCCAGCTGTCTCAGGTTGACATCAGCACCTCCGTGTACCAATAGCTGGGCCAACCTGGCGTGATTCTTTACAATTGAAAGATACAGTGGGGTGCAACCTGAAAAAAGGAGTGAGTGAATATACATGTGAAGGTATAAAGTGAAGGTATAAAGTATAAGGTACAGTGAAGGTACAAGTGTACAGTGAACAGTATACAATGTACAAGTGTACAATTGTACAAAAACAGTGTATAAGTGTACAGTATAAGGTACAGTGAAGGTACAAGTGAAGGTATAAAGTATATACTGCAAATTTTTACAATAAAAACGTATTTTCTCGTTTAAATATTTACAAATATAAAACAGCTCACCAGATTCCTTATCCAAATAGTTGACTTTGCATTTATATTTGATAAGAAGGTCAACCATTTCTACGTCCTCACGTTTGATGGCCCACCTGATACAAAATGTATACTGTGAAGATTTAACATCTTAAAAGGTCAGAATTATATTAATAAATTGTAAATATTTTACATAATCTAAAATACTATATTTGCGTATTATTGTATCTGAGCTATGCTGTTAGATAAAATCTTTAAGACAAATTTTAATCCAATAAAATAAGAACAATAGCCTATACAATAATTGTTAATTTTGTTTCTTTAAGTATTTTCGGGTATTATAGACAGAACTATTTTAATTCATATTAACATTACAAGAAGGGAATAGATCAATTTTTAAAACTTTGGATAAATAAATTAATAAAACTGAGTTTAGTGGATTTAAATACAGATTAAAAATAACTTTCACATTAGTTCGAAATTATAACTAAAACCACCTAAACGAAGAATTTTATAATTACTTCATCGTATATTTAAAAGAATGAAAGTGAGAGTGAGAGTTATTTGGAATATTTCGTTCGTTTTAGGTGCTGAGCTGTTACAACATTAACTCATATTCTGCTTTTCGTTGTCTTGCATAAATTCCAGTTTGGTCCGCATAAGAGTATTATTTGGAATTGTATAAACGAATTATATGTTTTCTATAATTTTCGCCGAGCTAACTAACAATTGACTAATATTTAAAAACAGCTATAAAATAGATCAAATATACGCAGACGACACAACAAGTGCTCGAGAAGGGTATGACATTTACTCGACTACGGTCAGCTAGAATAAAATAGAAATTTTCTTTCTCTCTCTTATAAGAATAAACAAACAATCCATATCTATGGAGATGACGATGAATAGAAGCTGAAATTCTGCTAATTTTTAAATATGGTGACTGTATAACATCAAATCAGAATGTCATTAGCTAAAAAGTTTGGTAAAATATTGATTAAATTATATATCGATTATAAATAATTAACATAAATTAGGTACGAAAAGCAGCCTAAAACATAATTTAATTTATAACGTTTTGTATCAACAAGTGTTTAAATAAAGAAGTCAACAAAACTTGTCTCACATTATGAGACATTAAACAAAGGATCAGGCATATTTGTATGGAGAAAATGTATGCTTTCACAACTATGTGAAAATTCTAATTTGTAGTTAATTTCTATATTTTGACTATAACTTTAATATTGAAACAAGTATAGAAATTAGTTAATAAAGTTTATGCCATGATTCCATATAATAATAAATATATAATCTACATATAATAAGTAAAGTTGTGGATAACATTTATATTATAAATCGAAAGCTAGCTAATTGGATTCAAATTTTCTAATAATATTAGCCACGTTTGGTACACATGAAATACCTATGGAAGTACCTTTTATTTGTCTATAATATGTGTTGCCAAATCAGAAAATGCATCCTTGTAATATATGATATCGAAAATGTTTTATATTAAGTAACAACTTTAATTTTATGTCCAATAGATTCTTTGCAAGCTATAATGCCTTCACCCTGATAAATTATGATCTAGAGGGACGAAACAGAAGCTGTCAATAATATTGTCCTTAATTTATTTATTTTGTTGCGAAAATCGAAATCAAAAGAGGGAACTTTTCGAGCCAACGGGTTCGAGAATTAGTTGTTAGCGCTAATGAAATGCTGTTCTTATAAATGTTCGTGTCTTTTAATAGCTCGTTATAAAATTATAATAATATTATGATAACAATTTATTTATTTATTCTTTAAATTGTTCTCATATTGCTAAATTTGATATCGTATTTTAAGCTGGATAAAACTACAAGATGCTAAGAGAAGGCTAATTCAATAATACCAGATGGCCCGCTTGCCAAACTTGTCCTCCATGTCGACATCAGCTCTAGCCGTCAACAGCAGATCGACAATCGGTAGAGAGCCCGACTCAGCTGCGGCAATCAGCGGGGTTGGCCGGCTTGGATAGGTATCATCGCGACAGTTAACCTTGACCCGCTTCTCTACGGTGATGAGATGAGTCACCTTAGCCAAGTTCCGCTCACGAATCGCTTCAAAGAGTTCAGTTTCGCCAAACATCTCTATTGATCATCCCCGCATTTTGGGACTTTTAAATAAGAGTATAAATTAAACCACATATATAAATAGAACAATAAATTATACTGAAATTTTTTAAAGGTTATTTTATTGTAGGCCTACATGTAAATTTTATTATTAAAAGTGTAGAATATTTTTTATAGTAAATAAGAAATATAAAATAATTCTAATTATTAATAATATAACTATTATTAATTATTACTATTTTAATTATTATCATTAATTATAATATTTAAATTGTTTAGTATTATAATTATTTTTAACAAAAATACTCCTCAATTATTAATAACAATATTTAAAAAGTGCGAGTAAGAATATGAGATACAGTCATTTTCGTTGATCGCACATATTTTCTTTATCATTTTCAAAACATCTTCAGGGTATATTTTTAATATTACTCAAAATCCATAAGTTATTGATATGTATTTTACAATCTTGCTGCAGTCTTTCGGTAATGCACATAATAGTATATTCTATTTGAGTCATGACGTAATCAAACAGATTTTTTAAAATAATAAAAAAATTATGAATGAATTATAAAATATTAAATAGCACTCCTAAACAATTATTGTTATCGATATTGGCTCTAATTGTAAAATATATGTTACAGATCATAATGAAAATAATAGTTTTGTTATCATAATTATTATCATATATATAAACACTTCTGAAATTAAATTCTGCTGTATATATTTTCAGATACTGATATTTATGTCACTAGATTCAAGTAAAAAAAATTAATAAATTTGAAAGACTTAACATTTTACGTTTTGATATAATCACCGATCAAAATTTAGGAGAAAATTTAATTTTAATTGTTCTAATTGTAAAATTCGTATATTTATAAAAGTATGTATAAGTAATATGTATACTAATAGGTAATTTAAATTGATAATTACCACAAATTTATATATTAAAATAGTTCCAATGATACAAATAACTATTTTTTTATCCATCAAAATTGTTGCACAACTTGATTTGATTTCTAAATATGTTACTGTTTTGGAGCAGTCACTCAAAGATTATATAGATCTTCAGTGAAGGTTTAAATGCTCTGAATAATAGTAAATGATCATATAGCATTCCATTTCTGAACACTACCACAAAACAAAGCAAAATTAAACATAATAGAGAACCAAAAATTATCTCAGCAACTGCCAAATAAAGTAGCAAAATATTACACTAAACTCAATATGATTTGAAGGAAATACAACATACATGACAAACTAAAGGAATGTGTCATCATCAAACCTCAAATATTCATTTAAAATATATGTTTAAAACCGTAAAATAGTTTTTCCTTTATAAAACAGAGTAGGAGTGAAAAAATGGCAAAAACAGATTTAAAAAACAGTTAAACTAAATTGTATAAGCATAAATATAACTATAACATATAACTCACCAGGTCATAAAAGGAACATATGAAATAATCGAATATTTTTAAGCAGGAAAGGTTATATTAAACAACAGTGCAGGACTTTAAACCCAAAGCATATATCACTCCTGGTTTCAAGACTGTAAATATCTGTAAAGTAATAATTTTGTGATAGGCCTACAGAAGGGGTTATAGATTCCATACAAGTTTATTTGGTTTTTTTGCATACCATTTCTTTGGAGCAGTCACAGCAAAAATATATCCTGAAGGTTTAGAAATTCTTAATGTTTAATCCAATGTTAAAAAACATTATATTGGTACATTATATGTATGAATATTATTCATTTCAAAATATGATCATTTTACATGACTACATTTATTTCTAAACTGTCACAAATAGAAATATCCCAAAGATCAGGAAGATACCTACCATACACACAAAATAGTATAAAAAAAAGTTTGATGAAAAGTATTTACATTATACAGATTTACAATTAGATTAAATTACAATAAGACAATAACTGTTTTCTTAAAGATATTTCAAATATGTTATACTTGAAGAATGTAAACCCTCAAAACATCTAAAGCACCTTATTTCAAAGTTAATTTAAAAATTAGTTTCCCCCTTTACCATGGTCTGCATTTTTACATGAAAGTTTTAATTTCACAGAAATTGTTGAATGTTAATTATTAAGCAATTATTTAGTAACAGTCATGAAATAAAATCTGCACCTGTTTGAGTATTACGCATGAGGAAAACGTATAACTGTAAAAAAAATTATCTTTTTCATTCAAGTAACAAACACTGCAGTGCAGTGATCATGTAACCAATAATATTTCAATACATTAGTTCTAATGGCAGCCATTACTAGAATGAACTCATTCCTCAATAGCTTAGAGATTTGACCTCAATATCAAGAAATACGAAAATGGAGGTTACTGCTTTTTTGGAAACCTTTTAAGTTTGGTTGAAAATGAATAAACTATGCACATTATATTTTTAACAGAATAAAATAATATGTTGGAAAACATTGGGGCTGTTTTCCTGATCTTCACGTTTAAACATTCTGAATATGAGGTAATAAAAGAGCAGATGTTTTGTCAGGTAAAACACTGCTATTTATGGAAATCTCACTAAAAACACAACAATACAACCTATTAAATATTTATATATTAAATACTGTGTTAATCATAACTATTCTCATAAATTTTTATAAGTAACTTATCTTTTAAGGTTTATGGAAAGTTATTTACTCAATCACTTTCATAATAAACTAGTTGATGATTGTTGGTTATAATTTTATTAAACAAATTGAAAAATATCTATCTGATAATGTTTTAATTATATCAGAATTATTTAAAGATCACTTAATAGTGTTATTATAAATAATTTATAAATTTAGTGAGATTAAAAGTTTGTAGTGTATTAAATTATTTTTAACAATAACTAGATACTTATAACCTATATGTCTAATATTTTAGTATTATAATATTTATATATAACCAATAGGATTCTCTATCATAAACATTGAAATTAATTTTTAATTAAATAAACAGTATTTATGACATAGATGAAAGTGATTCATTCTACATTGTACAATATATGTTGCTGTAAGAAGCAATTTAGTACTTAATAATATGCTTATTTCACATCTTTTAAATATATTGGTCAGTAGAACACTAGTAGAAAGCATTTATGAGAAATAATACCTTAAAGTGAGTAAACCTAATAATATTTTAATAAAAGAAGCAAATTTTATTTTAAGCTACAGATTAAATTACAGTTGAAATAGATAGTTTAATTTGTATTTGAATTAGCAATTGAATTTACAGTAAAATCTGTGGTTTGAATTTGGGGTTATATTAGCTGTTGAAATGAAAATCAATCTAATTTTGAATCTGTGATTGAATTATCAATTAAATATCTAGTTGTGTTTATATTAGTTATGTGTATATCAGTTGAATTATAGTTATATATATCAGTGGTTAAATCTGTAGTTGAATTTGAGTTAGAATCTGAGTTGGATCAACTGTTAAATTAGCCTTTATATATAAAATAAAATCAGTTTTTAAATTTACAAATTGAAGCATCAGTAAAATTTAAAGTTGAAGCTGAGTTTCTATTTGCAGTTGAATCTGAAGTTAAATCAGTAGTTGAATTGACAGTTGAATTTGCATTTAAATTTGAATCTGAGTTTGAATATGTGGCTGAATATGAGTTTATATTTTCTATTAAATCTGTATTTGATTTTGGGTTTAAATTATCAGTTGAATCTGCAGTTAAATGTACAGTTAAATTATTAAAAAAATATATATAATGCCCATGCATATATATCTGCAGTAAATCAGCAGTTGTATTTCAGATAAATTTGTTATTCAATTAACAAAGATGTTATATGTCTGCCTAGTTGCAAACATAAATTCTAGGCTATGTGTCTAGTATCTATTCAGAAAAAAAATTTCTAGGATATGTGTCTAGTATCTATTCAGAAAAAAAAATTCTAGGTTATATATATACATAAGAGCTAATATAAATATGAAAAGACTGTTATATATATTATTATTGTAAGTTATACTTAATAAATAAATGGCTATGTTGTTTTTATTAGCTAAATATTTTAGGCCGACATTTAAGCACATAGTCAGAAAAAAATTTCTAGGTTATATGTCCACCTAAAATATTTGTATTTTACATTGTATTAGTAGTGTATTGTACAACATAGTATAGTATTTTATTCATTAGGTATAACTTACAATAATAATATATATAACAGTATTTTAATATTTATATTAGTTATTATGTATATATATAACCTAGGCAGACACATAGACTAGAATTTATTTTTCTGACTAGACTGACATATAACATCTTTGTTTAATTAAATTTTAAATTTTAAATATTTTTTAGTTATGATTCTTTTATTATTTTTTAGGGGTGAATTGTAATTATATATAAATCCTATAAAATAAATAGAACTATTTATAATATTTATAATAGTAGGAATCATAAGAATAAATTTAATTTATAAAAAACTATATTTAATAATAATCAGTTTTTATTAATTATAAATTATAATCTTTTACATAAAAATAATTATATAAAATAAATAATATATTGATAAAACATTTATTTTTAAATTTGTGTTAGAAAACTGTCAGCTAAATTTTATTCATTTATCAAATAAACTGATAACTATAGTCATAGATGTTTTTGTTTAATGAAAAAGTCATATTGTTATTATTACCAAAAAAGTAGTGGAAAATATAGTATTGACTTAATATAAGGTACTATAAATACATTTTTGGTAAAAGGGTAATACTTTTTAATTAAATATTTCTGATTGGTAAATATTGATAATTTTATATTATACTTTATATATTATTAATATTTTAAGTATAAAAGGTTATACTTATAACAGTTAACAATATACAGACGTGGAAAAAAGTTTATGATAATGTGTCAAAAATTGTTAAAAATGTGATTTTTCCTTGTAATCAAGAGATAAAAGGTATAATATCATATTATTTTTATGTATAATGTCTAATAATTATGTTCTGTAAATAATTATCAACAAACAAGCACATCTACACAATATTACATAGTAACTGCACCAATAAGCAGGGTTAGCAATACATATGTAAAATGCATAAAATGTCTATAATAATGTACTTATGTTTGTGACATGCACATAGTAGAACATACATACAAGGATAATTTATTGTTTACACAATATCCTTGTTAGATAATCCAATGCTGAATAGGACACCACAGTAATGGGTACACAAGAGACACAAGCATTACACAGTTAGTACTTGGTAGGATGACCACAGTTTTTAATCACGCACTGTATACTTCGCAACATTGATTCAATAAGATTCTGACATTCTGTCTCTGTCACTTGGAAAACCCATGCATGTTTTATATTCTTAATTAGCTCATGTATGTTGGCATGATTTTTGACATTAACCTTTGTTTTCATGATATGCCAAAGATTTTCAATGGGATTAAGGTCTGGACTGTTTCCAGGCCAGTCCAGAACCTCAATCCCATTGTCCATGAACCACTTCAATGACTTCTTCAACGTATGGCATGGAGCCTTGTCTTGCTAAAAAATAGTTGTCTGTGCAATAGTCATAAAGTTAATAACCTTTTCATTCAACACTCCTATGTACATGTCTGAATTCATTCTTGAATCCTTTGGAAGAAAGGAAAGTCCCCATGTCCATGATAACTAAAGCATCCCCACACCATAATGGAAGGTGGATGTTTGATAGTTTGGTTTGTGTATAAATTATGGCAAGGTGATGCACCTAGAGGTCGTCTAACATACTGATTTTGTTGCTGAAATTGTAAAAAGGTAGACTCATCACTGAAAGTCACTTTTTTCCAGTCCTCAACAGTCCAGTCCTTATGGGCTTTACACCAAACTAATCGCTTAAGTCGTGCCTTCTCCGTTAACAGTGGCTTTTTACGAGGAATTTTTGCAGGCATCTTAAATTTTTTGGCCAGACGATTTCTTATTGTCCTTGTAGTGATGTGATTTAAATCAAGAGACAATATTTGCTAAATTTGTGATGATGTACTGAAGGGATTTTGCTTAATTAGCCGAAGAATACGGTTGTGCGACATTTTATGCATTTTACGTATGTATTGCTAACCCTGCTTATCGGTGCAGTTACTATCTAATATTATGTAGATGTGCTTGTTTGTTGATAATTATTTACAGAACATAAGTATTAGACATTATACATAAAAATAATATTATATTATAACTCTTATCTCTTGATTACAAGGAAAAATCACATTTTTACCGATTTTTGACACATTATTATAAATTTTTTTCCACATCAGTAGTTGTACAAAATTTTAAAATAATTATTAATAGCAGCAAAGTAGTAGTAAATAAAAAATTGGTAATGTAGGGAAGAGCTCGTAGCAGAATGAATTTAAGCTGCGAAAGGCTGTCTATGTATACTTTTTCAATCAAATTTTTTTTTTCAGCTGCAGAAGCTTGTATATACGTATATGACCATAATGCATCATATTGGAAAAATCTGAGTCATGATCTATTTTTAGCCATGACTCATAAATCTATTTATAAGTGAGTCAGAATTGACTCTTCCTATACTACTCTTATATATTCTCTTTATGCATAAAGTAAACTCATACATATTTGATTAAAATCCGAGTTAGTCTCGACTATAAAGGAAAATATAGCTCGGTCTCGACAAAGGACCTATTACTAGTTAGTATTATATTGTCTATCAATACAACATGCTCCAGATTATGGTCACTTTCAGTGCCGACTTCAAACACATTGTATTCATCTGCCGATAAATCACATATATCTTCGGGTGCCTGCATTCAATAGCAGAACTATCGGATAAATACAGTACAACATGCAATGGAAATTTGTGAAAAGTAAACTAACGCATTGACGTATGGGATGGCGAGTGATAGATCAGGTAATAGCCGACTGTTGAATTTGTATGTCCCGAGACCAAGCGAACTACCCAGTTAGGCATATGGAAAGTTTTCGAAACTCCCTTGGCAATGGTACGTTCCGGAACGTTCCTTGAACGATTCCAAATTGGTTCCACTGGTGTACGTTTTGAAACATTCCAAATAAGTCGAAATGGTATATGTCCATGGAACGTTCCAGTGGAATCTGTTAGTGGAACCTAATTACTAATTTGATTAAAATTATTTTCCAGATTATACCGAGTACATTTAGTAAGCGACATAATTGAAATATTTTATGTGTAATGGTTATATTTAGATAAGTAACATGTATTGTATAAAAAAATTATTGTTCGCTATTAACCTTCCACACATTTTATTACATACATATATAATATTAACAATTATTAGTAACAAAAATAATTATTATAATTTCTGAATGGAATACGGAGAGATAATTCACAAATTATGAGATATTATTATTGATATAATTTCTGTTAACAGTGTTACTCATAATTTCGGTAAGCGTTAACAACGTTTGAACAATGTTAATAAAATTGAAAACTTTTCAAAAGGTTTGTAATAAAGATATTATTTAAAACAGACATTGACCTCCCCTTGTTTAATTCAATTTGATATGACTTCAACTTACTGTCTAGAAATTGTTCTGACGCTTTTTTTCTCATGGCGTCGTAGCCTCTCGACCTGCCTCAATTAGCTGACGACCAATTTCATTAAACTTCTTATGAAGCAGTTTTCAAACAGTTCCTAGATCGGGAACTGTTCCCCAACCCGGTAGAAAAGCTAGATATCTCTCAAAATAAAAAACGAATACAATTAGCTGATTCAATTAGATATATCCTGAAAGGTGATATATGTTCTTAAAGAATGTATAGAATTCTGTCTAAATAAATGAACACAATAATCACATGCGAACTGCCAAAACAAACGACAGACAGACTAAAGATAGCAAAACAGATTAACATAACGGTTACTTTTAGAATAGAAAGCATGAAGATATATTCAAATATTATATAATTAATTCTACCAGCTCATTGGATAATTAAAATCATTTTGCGCTATAGATTCAGTTAGTTACAATGTTTTGTTAGCGATTAATGAAACACAATTGCGCCATGATATAAAAATATCAATATCGATTTAGCTAGATGCATTGGTCCAATATGAATATAGTATAGTTAAAATCTTTTATGTACAGAATATTTTAATAATATTGAAAGATTTCACAATTGGAATGTGCTGTAGTGCATGGTTATAAAATGTATTAAATGAAATTAAATTAGGAAATGTCATGATATTCTTTCAATAGCTTGCTATAATTACTAAATTCAAATAAGTAATTAACTACGATGTACTGAGTAATATTATTAAACTATTTCAAAATATGTGCACTATAAATGAAATAATAATGCGTCATCATTATATTGAAAGACTTTATAATAATATATATATGAAAAAAAATTGATTGTCATTCAGAGATAGCTTTTGCGATGGTTTGATACAGTATGTCTATTATTTTCCCATTTTATAACCAAATTATGTTTTTTTAATTGTCATTTATAATGTATATGTATTTGTTAAAATAATAATTAATAATAAATTTAAGTTAAAATTCAAAGGGTATTATATATAGTCTATCCCCGTGGGTATAAAGACACAAATATATTTATACTGAAGCCCACACAACCAACTAGTATTAATGATTTTGATATATTTAATATAATGCAGGTTTTGAAATGTTTACATATATGATTATATGTGGCCAGTAGAGCCAATTACAAAAATATACTAGTACTTTAAATTCCGTTATGAAAATACTTTTAAGCAGCGTTAGACGAAAAATGTTATTTAAAAAATATTCATACAATAGTTCGCCATTTTACACCCGAGTAAAATGAATAAATAAGGATTAAGTACATTTTAAATACATTGTAATTCTTAATAAGATATTAACAAAATCACAAGAAATTTGTTTTTAATGTTTTTGAAATCATACAAAGATCTTAATAAGATAAAGAAAACGTTTATCAAAAATATTAGTATTTTTAAATAAATTATTTAAAAAATGGTGTTTGCGATATTTAATAAATTAAAATAAATTATTAACGTATACCCTGAACATATTTTAAATGCATTTATAGTTGTATTTATATATGTAAACTTAATTGTAATTTCTGTTACAGTTTCTGGCTGTATTTTGTTTGTATGTAATTCAACTGTTTATAATATAAAAAACATTCAAGAAACGCGCAATATTTAATATTCTGGTTTCACTTTTGTTTTTTGTCAACAACGGTGTGGAGGTAAGCATAATATTTATATCTTGCTAGCATATATAATTTATTAGTGATTAATGCTACACTTTTTTTAATGGAGAAGTGTTATGACTTTTAATTGAATTATATAGTCATCATGTGCGTTAAGCCATATCATCAAGTGGATGTGGGATCAAAGGTGTATATAGGAAGTGATTAATTATGGTAGGTGCACCTAACATGTTAGCAATCCGGCAACCAGATTAACAACTCTAATGTTAGAAGACCGGCAACTTTTAAAATTAGTATATATGTAACACAATATTTTTTTTTTATTCTTACATAAATATGTATATAAATAGAATATACTTCAAATAAGGAAGTGGCTATTACCCTGGGCCTGGACCAGTCCGGTTCAATAAAGTCAAACATTCTATTATCTCAGACCAATTTTTTTTAATACAAATAAACAAGTGTCCAGTTCAATAAAGTATAAAATTCTATTAGTAATTACCCCGGACCAAATTATTTTTTTACAAGACAAGATTTATTTTTACAAAACCCAGATGTCTGGGTCAATTCTAAAATCCATGGATAATACAGTTTACAAATTATATCACAATACAGACACAGTACAGTCATAGTCTATAGACAATTAACTTGCAGATAATCTATATAGACAAACAGTATAGGGTCCTCCTAGACTACCGACAATTGGTAACCAAGCACAAAGAATTCTAGGCTACCGACAGTCAGCAATGTAGCATTCCAGTAATGCAAAAGTTGCATTACCAACAACAAGAAAGTTGAATTTAAATTAACAAGTTAATTCAAATAGCATATTATAAAACAAACATATTTATAAGGCAGGGCATAATATAAATAGTTATTGAGTACTACAGAGATTGATTATATAAGTACTGAATACGGACATTTTCTAAAATGTCTTATGTAACGTAACTAAGTCCTAAAGCCACAAGGATAAAGCCTACTAGTAACATAACAAGGAATCTAATGGTTTCATATTATTAAGCACTTAGGTCATAAATTAAAATCAGTGTATTTAAACAAAATATTAATTGAAAAAGATAGAATAAGGTTTG
>JAUZND010001876.1:0-34269 GCA_034780555.1 Coelogynopora nodosa
GGATGACTCATCAAAAAAAAAATTTTTTTGCGTCGGCGGAGGGGGGGGGTGGCGTCAAGGTCCTGCTTCCCACTACTAATTTATTCTTTTTAAGAATGTCACTGATTTAGTCAAAGCAAACATCATTTTGGAAAACAATCAATGTAGATATATAATTAGAATTAAAGTTAATTAAATCATACATTATAGTGAAATTCAAGAAAGGTTAATCCGACAATATCGATATTGACTAAAATGTAATTAAAACTATTTCAATTAATAAAAAGTTTACATACCTTAATTTCTTGAAATATTTCCAACTTGTTGTCCATATTGTATTTTATAATCACGCTACAAGACAACAAAATAATAAAACCAACGGAAATAGAAACAGCAGACCACAACCACCACATGCGCAGAAAACTGCACACTAAAATGAATACAAATGAACACATCTTAAAAGAAAAGTACTTGGGTTAGCTATAGCCAATGAAATTTATATAAATATACAATAATGTGTTCGATTCCATATATGGAGAGTATGAGATCTAATTAAACAAAATATTCAATCTTATAAAAAATTGTTTGGCTTGCCAATAAAATTTTGATACTGTCATAGAAATATAAATAGTTATATTTCTATAGATACTGTGAAATTATCGATTAGATATATAGCAATAAGTATCAAGAGGGAATTCGTGTCGGGGTCGATAAAATTAGCCTAGTGACAAATGATATATTAATAGAAATCAATTAATTTAATAAATGTTTATTATTACCATTATGTATTATATTTTGAACGATATTTGTAACATTGTTCATTGTAAACAGTACTGAAAATAGTATAGAGTGTTACGGTTTCTCTATGGTCACCGGTTAAGTTATGGTTTTGAGTTTAGGGTTTTAGAATATTGAGATGGAGTAAAAGTATAATACACAATTCAGCCAAAAGTAAAAATGCACAAACCGAAAAATAAAATACAAATAAAGAAAAAAATTTGGGTCTAAATTAATGCCTAAATTATGAAAATTTATTGTTTTCATTTAATTTTTTCATTTCAGATCTATAGTTATATTTTACAGGGTAATGGACGTGTACAGTACAACCATTTCTTCCATATTTATTTTTGGATGCAATCTAATTAAATATTCTGCCAATTTACACAATTTGTAATCTGTTTGTGTCAACGGACACAGTTAAAAGAGGTTTCTGTTAACTGACATATTACAAGAGATTTATGTTAACTGAGAATTTACAAGAGGTTTATGTCAGTTAGGCTAATACTATGTCATTTAGATGTTGTGTTAATATGACACAAACATAAGTGTCCTAAACAAGTCGAAACAAAAACAAAAAGTCAAACCGTTATCGTATTCGGTTTGAGAAGTCAAAATTAAATTTTTTATAGGCCTACACTGCGTTTAAAGTTATATGATATATAATTTGAAATAAATTATTACCATTGCTTAAAACCTTCAATATAATGTATAAAAACATAGACACTATAATAATGTAAAGAAAAGTGTAAAGGCAAATCAGAGTGCATAAATATTTAAATTATAAATTATAGGCCTATAATTCATATGACGTGTCTCTATAATTTATATAATTTATTATACATATTAATCGACGCAATAATTTAACTTTTGTAAGACATTAAGTTAGCTTATTAAGTCAAGTTATTATCACTTACTTATAATATTATAATTAAATATTATTAACAGGTAAATATTAATATAAGTAAATACTAAGGGACATTTTAAGTATTGTAATTCAAAGTTGACTTAATATGTACTTATAAGATATTGCAGTAAGTATTGCAAGTACTTAAATTCACTTATCCAATTCATTGGGCTTTTTAAAAACGACCCGCATTTGGAAATCCATTTGTACAAATATCTCTAACAATTATATAGGTATATATTAAAGTAATTCTCTAAAGTTATATAGTAAGTTAGATTCGTCAAAGATACAATACATTTGCGTGGTCTGGACGAGATAATATGTACTCTATATATATGATATATATGTATAGACTATATAAATTAACCTATTCTGGTTGATTTCTATTCCCGATCCAAAATGTCAGTCTGAACCAAAACTTCAAAATGCCTGCCCAAGTCAAACTTAAGCACTTATTCCTCTTCTTTATTAAACGGCCAGTTTCATTACTGTCCGATTTATTTATAACGGTCTATACAGACTCAGACATGTATATACGTATTATATATTATATAGGGGCCTATATACAACGTAATCCATTTTTGCTTTTGAAATAGCTACAAAATTTCAAAAAATTAATAACACACAATTGTCAATATAAAAAATTATTTTGGTGCCAGAATCATGATACCGTTTCGGATTTCTAAGTGTAAGTAGGCCCTATAACATTATCAAAAAGTCTAAAAATTATTACCAATATTATTTTGTCTAATTGTATTTAGATACGAAACAATAAGTGTACACCTCCTAATGACTACTACCAATTTCCCAGGCCCGTAGAAGGTTTTAAGGAGCGTAGGTACTTAGATATGTATGCTAATGTAATGTTTAATGAGGCGGGTAATACGTATATTAAAAGGATCTAATCTCGCTTATTATCGATACCGTACGTTTTATTACCCTTGATAAATATAATATTACCCATTTTGGTCACTATAAATTCAATTATAAGCCATCACAGTTCTGCAACATTTAATATAATATGGTATATGATGAAACACAATATATACGCATTGTACCTACAATAAACAGTTGTTACATAATTTTCTAGTAGGACTACATTTGAAAATTTAGATTTCAAAAAAACTTTAAAAAAAAGAAAGCTGATTTAGGTATACCAATATAACATCAGTGTAGATAAAATTTGTAAATAATGTACTAAAGATGACTCAACATAAATACACTACATAATATAGTTATTTTTTACATTTTAAATTAAAAATATTTCCAAAACAAAAAATATTACGAATAATACTTTGTAGTCTGTGTACCTTTACACTATAAACTATTAAACTTATTAAAAGAATATTCATAATTAATAAAAAAAAAAATTATATTTCAATATTATTGAAGCAGTAATAAATGTATAGTTTAAAATTGTTTAATTATAAAACTAAATTGAATACTAGATTACATAAAATAAAAATTATGACATCATATAATAAAACAAACTGGCAAATAACAGACGCATAACAACGTAGGTACTTTCAGCTGTCCTTATACATAAGCTGTCGACTCAATGATCGAATTAATACTATATAATATAGGCTAGTCACCACGTAAAAGTTATGATAGTATGTGCTAAAAATCAGAATAAGCCATATGGCCGCAATTTGCAGGCAATAATTATTATTAATAGCCTTATCCCTTAGTACGTGAACATACTTTGTAGGGAGGGGGGTTGGTATTTTACCCCCCTGGAAAACCAATCTTCCTATCTTCCGAATAAGCTGAAATTTGGTATGCGGATACCTCTTAAAGACTTATCGAGCGATTTTAATTTTTAAACACATTAATCAATTGGTATAATTTTTATGACCTGATTACGTCATAAACTCCTGTTAGGAAAACTATAATTAAATAAATATATAAATAAATGCTATAACTTTTGTTCAATGCAACCAATTGACTTGATTCTTTTTGCATCTGATTTTAGATCACAATATCTATATTAGTTGATATATTTTTATAATTATATTACTTTTACTAATAAGGTAGTATATTAAGTAGTATAAATCTTACTTGAGTATTATTTTAAATTTCTAGTTGTTATAATAATCAAGTTAAATAAATATAAATTACGATAAAATTATTTTTTCTATAAATGTTGCAAGTTTCAGCTCCTAATATCTTCAGCAAGTACGAAAATCCAGGTGGGGGGGTATAAAATGTATCAATAATAACACCATTTTTCCTGGTATGTAAAAATATTCGAAATTATTTTAAAAATATTTTTTAGTTAGATAAAAGTATTTTAGCCACTGAGTAAAAAAAATTCAAGGTCGTACGTTTTATAGTTCAATCAAAAACTTAATTTCTTTGGAAAAAATTAACATACAATACGAAGTACGATTTACGTGCAATCCACGTACGAAGGGTTAAAAGGAGAGAATGAGAGCATAAATAACATTTAATTCCTCACATAAAATTTTACCTTTGAAAAACAATAACGGTAATAACTTGAAATGTGAAAATTGTATAGATTCAGTTGTTACAATATTGTCACATAACCAGTACACTTTGACTAATATAAAAGTAGCTAAAGTGAGTATTCTACTACTCCTCAAGATTTAGGCTTAGCAAGCATTTTTATAATAAATTGCTATCTGTATTTTCATGTTAAATTAGTACTAAATTTAGCATACAACAGTTAATTAGAAATCATATTAAATATTTAAACATAACATATTTAAAACAATAAATATACAATATATAACAACATCTATTTAAAACAAAATCTATAAAACCTTTTACTTATTTTCTCCTCATTAATATGTTATGGTTACGACATTAATTATTGTTTACTTTGAATACAATTTCTAAATGATGATGCATAGTAGGATAAGTTTGCTTAGATGTTTAACAATAACCGATAATCCAAGTTATCAAAATGAGTTTTTGTTTACTTATACATATTTTTAATTAGTCCAGAAAGAAGTTGTTTTCTGAGCCAAATATCTCAAAAAATGATAAAGTATTACAAAAGTAATATTATTTTTTGTAAAAGTTGCCGAGTTAATATAAATGTTACATTTAAGATGTTAGTCAAGTCTTTCTCTGTATATATAGTAAAAAACTGTATTGATAATAAAAATATAATAAAATAAATAAGTAAATATGCTGCTTTCTGCAAATTTAAAAGATAAAAATAAACTTAATTATATTCTTTGAATACAATGTCCAAATGGTGATGCATATTTGGATAAATTTGCTTAGATGTTTAACAACTGATAATTAAACTTATCAAAATGAGTTTGTGTTTACTTACACATATTTTTAATTAGTCCAGAAAGAAGTTCTTTTCTGAGTCAAACATCTCAAAAATTGAGAAAGTATTACAATAGTATTTTTTTTAGTAAAAGTTTCCGAATTAATACAAATGTTACATTAAAAATTTTATAGTCATGTCTTTCTCTGTATATATAATAAAAAACTGTATTGATAATAAAAATATAATAAAATTAATAAGTAAATACGCTGCTCTCTGCAAATTTAAAAGATAAAAATAAACTTAATTGTATAACTTACCTAAACTATATATTTCTACACCATTTTTTATATTATTATGCCAAAATGTTTTACCCGTTCCCAAAATACAAGAATTGCTTCTATAACAAAGTGCTTAATATATTTTTAATCTTCATTATAGGATCGTGAATCCATTACACATTATTTCAGAACAAAAAATCGTTCCAGAGTACAAAATAACATGTTTTTATAATTACGTGCAAAAATAAGACAATATAATAATATGACATAAATAGTTTGTACATTGGAATCAATTTAACATTTTTTTAAAATAATTAAATTGGTAGTTACAATAACAAAATAGCACAAATGATTAATTTTTAGGTGTCAACATAATTTTGATGTAACTGATCAGTATAGGCCCCTATAGTCACCTTATAGAAAGTAAAATAAATATTGGGACAAAATAAAACCTTTTTTTTACTGGAAGAAAATATAAGTTCATGATATTTATATTTGATCAAAATTTGAATAATATATGTAACAAAAGTACTGTGATAAATTTTTACAGAGAAGATGACGCAATTTGTATCGTCATCATAAAAATATTTATCTATGTGAAAATTGTTCATACAATTTAAAAAGTAACTGGTTCTGTCAGGAACTAATGAAACTGAAATCAATTATTCTGTAATCTACATATATATGAAATATATAATCTTCAAATAACATAAAATGAGTGTTACTGTGGGATACGTCCACAGATTTCAAGTCTATTTTAAGTCTATGGATACGTCCCTCTGATATTTTACGATCAAAATGTGACGTCAAACAAGTTATAAAATATATTACATATGTCTCCATGACTAAGCAAGACAAATGTAAATATATGTACAAAGTACACTGAATATTATATATATATACAATGTTTACTTATACTAAAATACAAAAAAATCAATAAACATAACATTTCTGTTCATTTATTAACGAATATATTACACACATGCCAATCACAGAAATATAATACACCGATTAGATCTGTCGGCCGCCAGCATAATTACGTTACTTATTTACAATATCAAAATATGTAACTTGCATTAAAACGTGCATGTAAAGTTAGCTGACTATAGAATACAAGTCAAATTTATTTATCTAATAAAATGAGTTAATCTATCACAGTGAATTTAGTTTTAAAAACATAATTTCACTAAATATACGTAAATAGTGATGAAAATATTGATTTAAGTCTTATGCATAATTACATACGTGGCACAATAAATTTACGATAGAATAATAATACGAGTAAATATAATAATATATTATATATACAAATGTACATGCATGCAGAAAATATACAAGGGGTCAGGGCCACTTGAGCCTTTTAGCTATTTATGATTGCACATAAGTATGACAAAAGTATGACTAGTGAAATCGAAGTTTTGTTATTAACATATATGTCCTTCAAGAGTGGAACTCACTAAAATATCCATGTACAAGTCGGTATAACAAATAAATATAGAGACTTTAAAAAAACACAAAAAAACATTCTAGTTTAACTAGCAAACTACACAAAACATAAACAAATAATTAAAAAAAAATACAAAATGTAGTTTGGTGTTGAGCCGAATTAAATTAGTAATACATGTCATATATAGAAGTCTGAACAATCAAACAATACGTTTTTTGAAGAATAGTAAAACAAATATCTAATTGGAATGTTACATAAATTAACCCGAGAAGCACCAAATTATTTTTCAGAAAGAGGGTCAAAAAACATCGCAGTTATAATTATTATTTTTAGGCACAAAAAACAGTATAGTAAATAACACAAGAAATATTACTTTGTTATAGAATGTTACTTAATGTTTAGTACGGATTATTTATGATTTTATAAAAAGAGTGAAATTTATAAAAACAACTGTAAGAATTACAATTATAAAAGCAGCCAACAACAGATTATCACTGCAAGATAGTGTAAAAGTGCTCAATTATGTAAAATATGAATTTTAAAATAAAAAATTATTTCCATGTGCTAATCTCTAAATTAGTAATTATAGGTAATTTCTATAATTAATAATTAAAATGTTGAATATAGTTATCCGCAGATATATTGAAAATATCAAGAGTAAAAAAATCGCACAATTAAAACGTTTAGTAATATAGTAATAGCGAGTAAATAACAGAAAATATATAACAATGATATGAGGGACAACTAGTATTTTAATTTTGATCACAATATCAATATTATTGTAATATAAAAAAAATGTAATCTTATGAATATCAAGATGAATTCTACTGTATTGACAACAATTTTGAAGTTTATAAAGTATGAGAAAGTTTATTTCGTTATCTATTTTTTGAAATATTACAAAGTGAAAAGTTTATTGTTAAAAAATATTTAAACGTGAAAAATTATTAGAATAATAAGGTTTATTACATACAAACAATACATTTAAAAAATGTTGATTGAAAATCCCTTTAATTAATATAGTAGTTCACCATTTAAAACAATAAATACCTAACTATTTTAGATGAATTTTTCTTAACATCACTGTCCGAGAGATAGTTTCTAAAATTTTCACACACAATCGTTATTAAATTATCACAAGACTTTTTGCACAATGAAAAATTGATATAATTCTCCTATTATGTAGTGGTGTGATAGAAACATATTATTTTATAATTAATTGTCAAACTTAAATGAGTCCAGTTATCCCAATTAATTCCGATGAGTGAAAGTCTGTAGGAATTACAGTTTGATTATGTTTTTCTGATAATTGATACATGTCTATAGCTATCTGAAAAACAAATTTTGGTTATCATTTCATTTTTCTAAGAAAAGTATCGTCGGTAAATATCAATGCTAAATTGTCCATTTAAGTTATACAATATGTTTGTTGTTACTGTATATTTAATTAATATATATATAATATTATGATAATTTGAAAAATTTTTATTGTTAATATAATTTTATATAATCAAAAGAATAAGAGCGTTAGTGGTTTTTGTCAGGGTCTGAATAAGCGCGTCACTTATTTTATAAAGCTCGGAACAAGAGCGTCAACAAATAACTGAATAAGATACATACTTAACAATGTTATATATTATGGAATTATATGGAATTTAACAAAGTTTTACTTATTCAGTGAGGCGTTTATTCAGTTTCCTCTAAATAATACTCTCAATTTAGGCAATATTGTTCTTACAAATCTTAAAGATTAATAATAATCACTAAAATATGAACCCCCAGAAAATGTTGTATTGAAGATAGCTTTGTATAGAACAATTTAAAAATGAGTGAAACAAATATTTTCTTCAGTATCATCATAAATAAAAAATATTCCGTTTAAAAAATCGATGTCAAAAAGCAATAAAAATTTTAAAATGCATTATCCACCCGGTTAAAGATGGCAACAACAACTGTAGCTTTGTTTTGAATATGCGACGGTAAAAACAGCAGACATTAATCACATTTATTAACAACAATAGTTATCGTTGTTGACAAATATTGTCAGTAGACCTATATGTTTTCCCGAACAACATATAACATATTTACTGCACGCATTGAGTTGATGTAACCAAATAAAAATTAATATAAGCTTATGAAGAGCTGTAATAGCGTAATTTAGTCTGAATGCCAATGATTGATTAATTTAAATAAAAGAGTGCCGTTGACGGCAATTGCCGCGCTTTAGTACATTAATTTCAGTGTAGTATGACAGTTTATACAATAAACGTGGTTCCAAAAGACGTAAACTTAATTGTTTACAAAGAGAAAATAACACTTAGTATATATATTTAAAATATTATTTAGTAAATATGTTATAGATTGCATCAATTAAGTGCTTTGTTACATTCAATATCAACTGATAACGTTATCAAAATATTATTTTTAATTGAAAATAAAATGAATACGAAAAAGTAGACAGCTTTAAGGCAGCTTAATTGAATTAAACATTTCTACATAACGAATTAACATCTAAATTACAATTTATATAATATTGAATTCGTAATAATTTTTTTAAGTTATGCATTTTGAAATAGTTGAATAACGTGTTCAATTGTAATAGTTAAGAAACTTCTATTGATACCTTCAATATAAGTGCGTTTTTCTGTATTTAAATATAGCGGAAAATATTCGATCAGATCATTTATCTTCATGGTGTGGCGAGCAGTTAACCCATGTAGATGAATATTCTACATCAATTTAGTACACTATTGTTTATTTTTACAAGGCAGTTCTAAATATTTTATTTGTTCTCTATTTAGACTCTTGATTCGCTTTGTATTTAGCGACAAAAATAGATTACTATACATCAGATAAGGAAACAAGCGGTTAGAACTCTTTTTGATAATTAATGGCGCCATTATAATCAACAGTATAAGTAAAATGAATGCAAATATGTAGGTCATCTGATCAATGAAAGTCTCAGTCTAGAAGCTCAAATATGTTTTGATTTAGATTATTTTAAATACTAAAAAATGATGTTTTCGTGTCGTGTATTCTATATATATATATACAGTATATTCTATATATATATACAGTATATTCTACAAAAGTACATGCAAAGAAAAATGAATTAAGAAAAATTTATAAGGTACTGAAATTTTAGAACGATAAGCTTGGGTAGATTTTAGGAAGTAAACTGTCAAACATGGTTGGTCAATTTGACCATCCCAATGGTGCTTCCAGGGTTAAAATAATAACTATTGGATACCTACTGAAAAAAATGATCAAATACCTATGAGGTCAAAAATACCATGGCGAAATCTATTTGACCCAAATATCAATCCTGATTACTGCCATGAATAATAGTCTTCATATAAACTTCAATAATATTAGATAATAACTGGAAGTTTGCAGGCTATAGATTGTACAGTTTACATTTATAAAAATCATTGATATAATTAATATACATGTATTATTCAATTTGCATGAAATGTAAATAAGTAATAAAACCAGATAACATGATCTCAATGATTTGCATTTTGCTTTGATTTTGTAAGACATTACTAAGAAACAATTTATCACCAGGGACATAAATTCCTGCAGAGATAATTATAGCAGTACTACGAGTTAATTAAAATCGACATCCCTTCCACATAATATACATAATTTTTAAATATTAGATACTTCAGAATATTATTGAAAGAAAGACTATATATTCAAGTAAACTTGCTTGCTCATAATAAAGGATTGCCTCAGTTTTAATTTGATTATTACAATTATATATATTAATATGTGCAAATAAATGCAAAATGACTGGTAATTCTTTTGATTAAATATATGGAATTAAGTAAAAAATATCAAATCACAATATTAAGTAGTGTAAATAAATTATCAAAGTACACGAATCAAATTATTGACCAGAGTAAAAGTGAAATGTTATAATTATTCATAAACAATGCTCACGTATTCGGTGCAGCTTGCAAGCAATTCATTTTGTGTAGAATCTTCCTGACAATATTTGCTACAATGGATGGGGGAACATAAGTGTAATGTCCCGATTTTTCATTTCGCATATCTTTATTGACCCAGCGCTCGTAAATTAGCGATCTCCACTGAGCAATTTTGTTGAAGTGTTTGTTGCCTTGACTCCAATAGCGCGGATAGAATTCAACCAACGCCGAGTGAGGGGCAAGAAAGAGGGCGTGTGTTAGACCGGCTCCATGCATTCCAATGAGGATATCTGTCTGAGCAATATGCTCCAACTGTACCTTCATCGGAAGGACATCAAGTTGTATGCCACCAACGGATTTGATGATTGACTTGGGATAAACCTTTGACAAGTAATCAAGCAGCTCTTGTTCGTTCTTGATCTTGCGTACTACCTTACCGGTGGGATTTCGCGGATGAGCGAGATAATCCCGGCGCCACACGAAGAGGATAGAAATTCCGGTCGAGCATTTGCGCAATCGGTTGATTACTGCTCGGGAGACGTTGAAGCGGGAGAGAAAATATTCCCGGAAATCATCGGCTAGTGGCAGCTCTCCCGACTTGTGCTGCATAAGAGGACTGAGGTATCCCATCGTTGCCCACACAAGCTCGGGAAAACGCACTGGATTCTGCAAGTGACCGGCATAGGTGAATCCTGCGAATAGATGCTGCCACACGGCATCAAGTGATCCCTTGGGATGCCCGTCAATAAACAAAATATGCACCGTCTCGGGAGAAATACCCAAAAATCTACAGTTGAAATATACATTATACAAATCGGTCATAGTGTGGTAAAAATTGACATATTCATATCGGGTAATGGCAAAAACCGTCCGGTTGGCTGGCTGAAAGACTGGAGTAAGAGGAAGTTTATCTACAAAGCGTACAGATGCCATGTAATTGTTGAGATGATTGCGATGTCCTAGATAGAAGACATTGTTTTTTTGATATTTATTAAAATTTCCCGGACACTGCAGTTGGAAGTAACCTGGCATATACTGAAAGTATTCCAACTTTTCTGGTTGGTTCATAACGGTATCGATCGTTTCCCCCCCTGGCTTGCCGGTTGCTTTGCTTGGATCGATTATTACATCAACGAGAAGAGCAAACCGGTAGGCATATACTGTCATCTGACCGCCACACATGTCTTGCCCCCGTGTTTTAGTCCGGTTGGTCTGAGCTATCACTGAGGCAAAAGCTGCTGGGTCATTGAACCATTGATCGCTGCCACGTTGAAGATTGTCGACTTCTGAGAATGTTAAACTGGTGAAGAATATAGATCGGATGATAAGGTAAAGAAAACACAAAATACCAACTACGGCAGCAAACTTCATGTAGCGCACAACTGATGCCTTCACCATTCTGGTCTACACTGCAATGAAAAGAAACATATCAAATGTATACATGAGTCAATTCATAAAAGTGTTTTTTTATAGCGGCTGATATATAAACCGAAATATATAAAAAACCAATGTTATAATTAGTCGGTATGATTCTGTGAGAAAAGGAATATTTATATACAAAAACCTTAGAACAAACTATCACGGTCTTGTTGTTACTATACCACAGCAAATGTTATCTTCGCTTGTTATAAAGTTGCAGACATAGTTATATTAATATTTTTTAATTAAATACACCGTCCAACTATTTATTTATTGACTTAGGCTAGTAAATATTAAATGGAAATATTTCTAAACATAATAATAAAGCATATAAATATGAATGACATGAAATTAATAAAGGCATTGAAAAAAATGAAACACAAACAACAATTATATTCAAATAAAGTAAGCATAAAAAACAGAAACACATTACTACATATTAAGTTGTGGGAGAAAAGAATTATCTACAAACGGGCCAGAATAGTAGCAAAACATCAACTACGTTGTTGAACGGCGATTGATAATCATAGAAACGGTGACATAAACGCAACGATAGATGCAGCCCTCTTTGCGAAATGTGTTATTTTATAGTATAGTTACACCTTATATACTATCGATAGCATTTTGCATTAATGTAATTATTTAATAACGATGCCAATTTTAAATATTTCCAAAAAACCAAATTAAGTATTACTATTAAATGCCAATGTGTGATGAATAAAATTAAAAATTATTATTTACGAAATAATAGTTCACTTCGTGCTATATAAGACTATTACAAATGTTGACGGAAGCAATAAATAAAAAAACACAACACCAACAAAAATAATCTATCTCCATAGAATTTAAAAAAAATTCGTGACACTATATATACTTTGATCTATGTAGTAAGTTTTGGTATCAATATAAAGTTGACAATGATTTATATATATGCAATGATATAGCATAGAATGTCACACGATTATAGGGTGTTGCCTGGAACTCGTAATTGCAAACAAATGGATCATAAAAAATTGGTCACATAGTCTAAATATAAAAGAAAAAAACGATTAAAAGCCAACAAAAATGGGACATGCTTGTTAGGATAATATTAACAACTTTTCTGAATTCCACACAATAAACATGCAACTAAACTTTCAATAAATAATGTAATAAGAATCGCTTATAATAAAAGCAATAGAAACTGAAGTTGTCGTTTTAATTAAAACTGATGACATTTTTATAAGAATGAAATGGAAAACAAAATCAATTAATTATATGAAATTATATAGAAAAATTAACTGGAAATATTCAATTAACATTTGAAATTATATCCTGTAATGAGGTTTTCTTTTAATATTATGCTGTCATTTATAAATTACTCTATATTCTAAATTAAAATCAAGATATCCTCCAGTTTGATATGTTCATTGATTACTATACATACTATACGTTTAGATAAATAAATAAATATAAAATAAAGTTTATATGCAAACATTAAAACTTGCATTTCAGCCATGTGCTAAGGTAAGTGGGAACTAAAATGTCTTGTCAATGACGAATCCTGTTTAAAAGTTTAGTCTATATCCAAATACTGAAAAAGTCAAAAATGCTCCTTATCTTTACATATTAATAAAAAAGATAATATTCATCAGGAAGAATATTATTAATATTATTATTTAAAAAATTAGTATATTATCCTTTAAGTAATGCTTAACAAAATTTTGCATTCAAGCTACATAAGATAAAGACCAATAAATATATATTATATAAATATACTGAATATTAAACTAGAATAATTTTTTTATGTCATAAGTGATTATTCAGTAATTTTTTAATACATGCAAATACAGTCTAAATTTAAAAGAACATTGACAATATGCATTGGAGTAAACATATTTAAAAAAAGAAAAACAACAACAAAAATATGAAATGAAGATAATATTTCACTAATATAATAGATTACATAAGGGACCATCCATAAAGTATGTATGCAGACAATGGGGTAGATGAAAAGCGTACAGGTGTGTACAAGGGGAGGGGGGTTTAGCCTAAAAAGCGTATGTATGCTATTAAATATTTTTTAGCATGCCTCTTTCAATAATATCTATAATTTAATAAACACCATAATTCTTACTATAATTATACTCTTTACTTATCTTACTTCTTATAATATTATACTCATATTAATATACTGTACTCATATCCCTGTCATATACATTACCTGCCTACATATTGTAGGTACATGAAATAATATTATTATTATATAGTATTACTGTTAACTTGTTCTAGGTTTAATTACATTACTATAGATGCTTTCTTCACCAAATTAATAAAATATAACTTTGGTTATTAGCTTGAAACATGTCACTATAATAATACTTGCAACCAAAGATATGGATTTATTTTGTTTTTCCTCACTCTAGATTAATCAGCTGTGCCTGTTTAATTACTAAATAAATTGTATTTTAACTGTGTATGCATATTCTATGGGGGGGAGTGGCAAAAGCATACAGCTGCATACATAGGGGGGGAGGGGGGTCGAAATTGGCATAATGACTGCGTACATACTTTATGGATGGTCCCTAATGTTAAATATATTATATTTCTTGAGCACATACTTTATAATTTAAATATGAACAATTTAAAAATTACTTATATTGTACCAATTTCCAGACAACATTTCACATTTAATTATTTTTTTTAAATACTATTTATTGAAATGGTGAACCATATAAAACAGTATGATGTTCAACTAAACAAAATAATAATTTGTGTGCCAAATGGAAATACTACATTATAGTAATGTGCTGAGAGTGTCTGATTTTTTCTAGTTTTAAAAATGTTAGTTCAATATACAATTTCACATGACATTTTTTAATTAATTTACTTATCCAGTTAACTGTTTCTGATATTTAAAGAATGTATTAAATAGTCACTTGAGTAGTTGAGAGTTCATGTCCTTATGCAAATCCTTTATTTATTGAATTGATATTTTTTATATGAATTTGTAATTAAAATAATTAAACTTTTTGCATGGTTAAAGATAGATATAAAAATGTACAATTATATGGTGAAGTAATAATAATATGCTTTAGGTGTACAACATAAATACAGAATTTGCCATATTGAAAATATGCTATTTTAGTATAGTAATTTTTATGTTAATTCTGTATTTTACATGTACTTGGTAATGCATTTAGTATTGACAAAGATATCCTTAAATCAGTTGGTTTTTTGTATCTAGTAACAAAACTGTATGCTGTTTATTATATAAAAAATCATGAATTGTGAACTTTTGTTAAAATTGAATTTGACATGAATTATTTACTTATGTTGAACAGTCTATTCACTTGTATACATAGTTATTTAGTTTTTAATTAACAATTAAGTTTTGTTATTTTCACAAATATAATAAATATATTTAATGATACAATAAGTATATATAATAAACATTAATATATACATCTTATAGAGATTTCATATTTAAATAATGTATTATTGCATACAGCTGTTAATTGGGATAAGCACAATAAGTGTTCAATATCCTACTGAATATTTAATTGACCTGACAATTTTCATGTTCGGACCTTGATACACAACCATGTAATATAGTTTTAATTCCAAAGGTGCTGGAATCTTGTTTAATGCACATTATTCAAGATTTTGGCTTTTTTGAGATTGAAACTATTACCATACTGCATATCAGAGTACTAAAAAGAAAAAAATATTTAATATTGGTCATGCAAAGAATAGTGTAGGTGCCATTTAGGCTGCAGTGATTTTACAATTTTAAGGGTACCTAATTAAAATCTTCTATTTTGTGCTTACTTGTTTATTAAAACCATGTATTTATCTGTCAAACTTATATTACACATAATCAATATAACATTCATTTATTTTATATATCCCATCAAATTCTGTGCTAATATAGTACAATACAATACAGTTTATTTAAACTATAAATACAACATAATAAACCAATTTTAATAGTAATTTTTTTTAATTATGTGTAATCTATCAGAAGCTGTTGATGTTGTAGAGGCAGTATCAGTTTTTTCTTTGTAAACATCATGACTTACTATATACAGGTATATAGTGTGAAATTTATAGCATTACCAGAATGGTAATATTTTCTGAAAAAGAGCATTTATTTATCCTCAACCCCTTAACCTATTCAGATTTTAACAGATATTTAGAAATATGAGATTAAAATAAATCACAGAAAAAATTAATACATAGTATAGAAAAAGGGCACCATTATCAAAAAAGGGCAGAGATTTAAAAAAAAGGGGGCATTTGAAACCCTTGACCCCCTAATGATGGCCATGTTCTACATCTTAGAATGTATTTGAAGGCATTTCAGACATGTCTCATAGATATTAATGTATTGTAAAATTGTATTGTTTCTTATGGGACATTTTAATTAAACAGGTTTTGCAAAGCTGAAAATATAATACCCTTGATCAAATAACATATTTGGTCATTTATTGAAAGATATTTAAAAAAATTAAAATATTATTAAGGCAATTTCCATGCGAATAAATAAGGTTTAAGGCTGCCTGCCAAAAATGCACATTTAAATGTATATTTCAAAAAAAATTAAAAGGTTGCATTTTTTGCCTGAAATCTGCTTTTTAACAATTTGTATGGGAAGATACCTCCACCCCAAAGATATTTTAACTGATAACTTTTTAAAATTTAATTGATAAATAATAACTGAAAACTGATAAAAAATTACTCAATGTTTTGAACAATTGGCAAATTTGATAAAGATTAAAGAATATAACAATTATATTAATAATATGCAGATTACAAAAAAGGAATCTTGAAAATGCTGTAGAGAGAATAAAAATCATATAATCATAATAATGTCTGTATCATTATTGTGAGATTTAAGGTAATAAAATTAGTTATGCATATATTTAAAAATTGTTATTAGTGGGTAATTCAGAGAATATGGAGTATAAACAAATAGTGAATGACACAAAACATAATTTTTCTAAAAAAAACTGATCCAGTTTTTGATTTATGTGTTAAATAAACTTGAGTACTTTTACTATTTTTTTCTAGAGATAAAATGACTATATACCTCAGGTTCTGATGACTGAAGAACTTTTGTTTTCTGGACTTTTTATTTTCAGAGCATTTATACTTGCAAATATCACTTTAACTTTAAGTATTTTTTCCTAGATTTGGAAGCAGCTTCTAGGAAGATGTTATTGTATTTAACCTTTGAAAGATGTTTGCTTTTATGAGCAAAAAAATTATTCTGTCTAGGCTCATTTTCTGATTAAAAGCATTCTTTTTTAAATTATTGACATTCTGCATTCATTGTATTAAACTTATATTTTTAAAGGTATCAACATTTAAAAAACAGGATCTCTTTTTCCAATCTTGTTACAAGAATTCAAGTTTTCTGATGTGATTGCACTATCTTTATTCAAACAATAACAGAACATATGGATTAGTCTAAATACAACCCTCTAAAATAAGTATAAATGTAGTATTCTCTCAGTTTATAATTATAAATTATTTAATACTTATATTTGTTTAAATTTGATAATATTAATTAATAATATTAATACAATAATAATATTTACAATTATTTTAATGGTAATATTAGTTACAAAATATTATATTAATAATAAAAAATTGTATTAATAGCATTATGACAAATATTACTACCAAATATTGTATGATCATATAAACTGAATTTTTACTAATAAAACAAAGTATTAAATTCTAATAACATGAGTAAATAGACTCATTCAGTCATAGAAAATCAGAAAATATATTTTCTGATTCAGTTATAACTGTGTTTTCATGTATACCCAGACTAAATTGACGTTTTGGGAACATAGCGATATTTATTATTTATAATTTTGGTCATGTCTTTTATAAAAGTGTGTCATAGTGAGTGTGTGATAATTTAAATTTGCCTTTATTTGACTTTTGAAAATTAATTTTGTGTAATTTATTTTAAATACTAAACGTTAGTGCAAATACTAACGTTTAGTGTAAATTTTACCCGAAAAGTTAGTGCAACCTAATTTAAATAATAGATGTAATAGCAAACACCAGCATTTAGTATTATAGTGTGTTATAACAAAAATGTACATTAATACTAATATAAAAATATTGTAGTATTCTCTGTTCTATTATTTTAAGCACAAATAATTTTTTTTCAAATGTATACAAATCTATGTTATATGTGGAATTTTGATGCATTTTCAAATAAACCTAATTAATTTTATTTTATTATAGTTTTCTCATTTTTCGTTTATGCAGTTTTTTTCGTAACAATTTATATAAATTAGGGCGTATGAATAAAAAAAGTAAAAGGTATGAAGCATATGCTTCAAAAAACCTAAGTAGAAGCATCTGCTTCGTTTTATTCATACACCCTCATACATATCACCGCAGTTTCAGTACACGGCAGATTTGTGTATTTTTCGAACCACATCAGTTTCACCGCATGGCAGCTTTGTACAATTTTTGAACTATGTCAGTTTCGAAGGGCAGGATCGGATTTTTTGAAGTATGCATGCATACTTGGCAGCCATGGCAGCTTAGTGTTTTTTCGAACTGCGGCAGAATTGTATATTTTAGAACCACGGCAGTATGGCCAATTTTTATTGTTACGAATATTAGCGTCGTCTTACAGCTCAAGCTCTAAGCTAATGCTCAGTTTTTATGGATAAGGCTTATAATGAATTGAGTATTTATGCGAACAAAGTTAGGATACTCAAATGTGACAACATGACAAATATGAAATAATCGAATGAACGAGCATTTCAAAGTATTATTTCAAACTCAAAAACACTTCATTAAACTAATATTATAAGTCTTTTTAATTTTTTTATATTCTACCATCCGGGAGGTCAATTAATGAATGACCTCACAAATGACATCAGAGGTGAGTACATTGGTGAGTACAATGAGTACATTGGTGACCAATTGGTGAGTACAATGAATACATTGGTGACCAATATATATTGCGAATGATGTTCAAATAGCTATGTGATCTAATGAAGCAGATATGTAAATATTTTGCGCATTTTAATTTTACTCATTAATATTACTAGTCATTAAATGTTAAATTTTGCATTTATTACAGATTATTGTGAAATTATTACTTATAAATATCAAACGCATACAAAAATATATTTTTCTGCTTTTAATTTAGTGCTTACTTATAGATTACACCTGCGACAGAAATATTTATTTAGGTTGTATCCCATAGATAAAATTTCGTTTTCACGAATGTTTACTCTCATTAATATTATATAGATTCCTTGCATAATTATATATTTGCGTCCGTAAACAAGAAAGCTGTTATAATAAATAAAAAAATAGCGTGCCTAAACTTGAAAGGTATATTTGAAAATGCAATTTAATGAAGTAGACATATAAATTATTATAGTTAATGTGTTACAAACCTTTTTTTAAATTTAACAAAATGTATGGGAATAATAATTTGCTATTCCAGTAAACTAAATATGACTTTAGAAAATTTACATTGACAGCAACATAAAAATTCACATTAGTTAAGTACAATACAGTTTTAGTTATTATGAATGGGGCAATATTAAAGTTCATAAATGAAGATTCTTACTTGATTTCATATAGGTATAGTAAATAATTGCAAATTCACTAAAATTGTTGGGAATATAGAATTAAATAATGGCCGACCATTACTCAACATATACTATGTATTATTACTCATCATACTCAACATATATTCAAGAGCTAGATGGTAGTACCATTTCTCACACCTAACAATTTTTTAATAGAAAAGATTAAGCAGAATAAATTAACATAGGTTCCTACTGATACGATCTTTAAGGTAATCGCAACACATTTTTCTTTTATTATTATATTTATTTCATTTGTAACATGTTTAACAACTGCAGTGTAAACCATCAATATATATAGTGACACATAAAAAGCACAACATTGAATAAAACTATACGATGTATTCAGTAAAATTGCGTAATATAAGACATCAATAAAGAAATACGTATCTTGAAATATTTTTTTGAAGTAAATCAAAAACTATAATACACACTTTAAATTAGTGTATGTAGTCATGTAAAAATTTAACAGAAAAAGGACGTTAAGGACAATTTAATATGAAATATAAACAGATCCAAAACTGGGAGTAACTACTCCCAAAGTGAGATAATATGAAGGCGAACATTTACAAATGCTTGAAGAAAATGTTCATGATTAAGCTATACAGATATTTCAACGGGGTAATGAAAAATATGTGAACATTCTATTCCCGTCAGCGCCATTACAGTGAACTAAATACATACTTAAAATACTTTAGAAACACAACATGATAGAAATGCAAACATTATTTAATAGCTGAAATAAAATAACACAATACGTTTTACATCACACTGAACAATACGAGTAAAACAATTATAAAAAAGGTAGGAATAACAAACGAATGGTTTTAATATGAAAAAATGGCATACATTTGAACCAATGGTAGAAAAGTGGTTACAGTTAAGAAATAGCTATCAAAAGTGAATCAATGTAAATATCACTATTTTGAAAATGAATTATGAAGAAATAATTCACTGAACACTTGTACTACACGACGCACAAGGAACAATAACTACCTGTTTAATGACGGTTCTAGTTAGTATCTTCCAACTTGCTCAAATGAACATGACATGAATTGTTAAAGAACTCACAATCATGATAGTTTGTCCGCCGTTTGGTCGTCTACTAACTGTGGCAATAATCATAGGAGTGCTGACATTGTAATACCTACACGGCATTAAATTAATTCTGAGTTATTGTACTTTCTCGCGTTAAAATAATAGTATATAATATATTGCATTGTTTATGGTTCTATATTTATCGATTCTATAATTACGGTTGGCCTAAGCGTAGAAAAACAAACACCTTTGTGGTGATATTTTCCTTTAATGAGACTATTTAAGGAAGGGTTCCTTCTATATTTTACAATTATTCAATATAAAACAATTAATTTAAAATGTAAATATTTACCATCGTGATTACCACCAAATTAAAGACATAGGTTTAACGACAAATCAAATGGGATACAATTTTAAACAACAAATAATTTATTTAAAAAAAACCTTAACACAAACCAGTATTATGATAAAACAAAAGTAAATAATTTACAGCTAGAATTACAAACAAAACGAAACCATGACAGAATTTATGTGATCGCATCTTCTATTCATTCATCACGAACTCAGACTACAAATTTAGTTTAATTATTACTTATTCTAATTAGGCGCATATCCCGATATACAAATATGCTTTTTCCCCCTTAATAGTTAGCCAATAAATCAACCAATCATTGTCGTATATAATTAATTTAACTAGTCAATAATAATTATAGCCCAGTTAAGACAACCTAAACCGAAATTTGAAACGCCGGCCCTGTTTGTGATTCTTTGCGACGTACTAAGTATGTGCGAGGAGAGGTTTGTCTGTTCGGCGCGTTGAGTCATCACCTCCCCTATTGAAGGCGTGAGGAGGAGCCCTGTCTGCTGCGATGTGCCTCCAAGAGCACACTAAAGTCCTCGTGGTCGGAGTTGAAGGGGTCCGGGGGGGAGGAACACACCACTCCCTGGTGGACCAGAGCAGCGCTCGAACAGGCGCCAACCTCTGCCAACACCCCCGGGAGACTGTCTGCAGAGAGACACGATAAGAAGGAGTCGTCATTATACAACACAACTTATACAATTTTAGAGAAAATCTTCTATATCGTTAAAGCATTCCATATTTTTCAATTCTCAATCCATTAATTGAGTCAATATTGTCCTATATTAAAGGAAATATAGATAAAAGAAGCTATGCTTTTAAATGATTCTAATAGAGTAATGGAAACGTAATGAAAAAATATATAAACAGAAAGTTTTCCCGTTAAATTTTCACATAGATTCGTTGCCGTTTCTATTAATAAAACAGTTTCCTTAACAATAACAAAAGCCGTGGTTTTTATATTGTTATAATTTTCATACACGGCATGGCTAAAAATTGTTCACTAGAAAAAATAATTTAGTTTAACCAAAAACAACAAATAAAAATAAGCACTGTAGCAGCTATTGGTTACACTTTCTTTAAGATCACAATCTTCGAAATCATTATTATGATCCGCTGTACCTTTCTTATGTTCACTTTGTTATTACAATAAAAAAAGTCTGTATTAAATGTGTCACCTTATACACTATTAATTGCGAGGCCATAAATGAATGTTCTTAAAACAATAATGCGCTTCACTCACTATTTCCTAATCATATATATTATAACATCAATAATTTAAATATTGAATTTTGCCACAATCGGTACGATTTAGATAGTCAGAATAACATTTAGTTATTAATATACATAAAGTGTGATCGGTAAAAATGTTGATTCCGTTTATCCGTGGCAGTGTGCTACTAATTAGGAAATCCATTTCAAATTATCCAAAAAAAAACTTATTATTGTAAAGCAGGTTATTACACGATTCATATAATTACGCCAGTACTCCACTAAAAGCCTCCTCTAGATTTTCTTTTTTATTCGTTGAAAACATTTCAAGGTAAAATAAAAATAAATATAATGAAATCAAAAGAGGTCAACAGGAATAATCGATACGATGAAATCAATTTCAAAATGTAATCAGTGCAATCAAAGTCAAATAATATCAAACACTATATTAAGCAAACAATTATTTCAGACCTAGAAATTGCTATTGAATATATACATATATTATATAACACATGATCAAAGATATTATTTTGAACAAGTTATTTAACGTTCAACTTTAACAAAAAGACATATTAATTTAAGACAGTACGCAGAGGTGGTCCGCTCACATTGTTTTGCTTTGATACATTCTGACACATTTCCTATTTTGATTTTAGACATATTTTGCCACATCACAAAGAAGAATTTTTACAAATATTTTAAGTCATTAATGTTAAACAGAACACATTAGGTATTAATGCACATTATTAAGTAGACTCAAAATACAAATAAAAAGGTTACATTTTAATGAACAACGTCTATAATATTGTAGCATAGTGTAGCATATATGCGTAATTCACACTGGCATAATATATAATAAATCACACAAAAACACAACAATTAAAATAATTACATTCTAAAAGATTAAAAATATATATAGTAATACTAAAGATAGAAAATACATACACCTTTTAATTTATAAATTGTATAACTATGACAAATTTGCAAGTAAGTATCATGGGATATGCCTTTTTAATTACACACACAAACTAAAACATACAGCAGTGTTTTCATTCAGTTAGGTAGACGCGAAAACTTAACTTCTATAAAAATTTAAACACAGTTAGAAATAAATTATGTCAAAGTGGGTACAGTACTTTAAGTTATAAAAACCAAATAGAATCTTTAACATGCTTCGAATATGTAACTAGTATAAAATCAGAATCCATTTACATCAAAGCAAACCAATATTTAAAATATTTTGCCTTCTTATTCTGCACATTTTTATGTGCTGCGTTCTAAAACGGCACTTTGTAGCAGAGACTTTGTTGAAATCCATTCCTTCATTTTGCAAATATAGTGCATTCAGAATCTGTTTGTTTGCTTTTTCTATTTCGGTATGTGAGTCTGGCTGTAATTCCAGTACATCAGCAGCAATCTTGGCAGTCTTGATGTAGGTGGCAATTTAAGTTTTTCTGTAATTTTTTGTCATAAATGAAGATATGGCCTTGTAGCCATTAGGTGTTCATCACTCATTCATGCCAATTTGTCATACAAAATATGCGTTTTCCTTAAATGCTATTTCTACGTCAGAATAAGAGTAAGTAAGTAAACGACAGAGTAAGGCCGATTTCGATGAAGAATGACATGTTGGGGAATTTATATACTGTTGGTTTTTTAACGAAGAACACTTTTCCACAGAAATCATCAAAGCGCTTAATCAACTTTTTTTTTTGCTTCGTCATTATTATCATCATCGTCACTGGCTAACTCTTTAAATACCTCAGACACTTCCTTTTGCAGTTTCTAATTTTTGGTAACTTTTCTATTCTGAATTGATGCCACACATCAACAAGGAGGTCAATCTTTTCCCAAGGAAAAATTTCAAAGAAGCCACCAGTCTACGAATAGCTTCAGTAGAAAAGAAACAGATTTGATGTAAAATTATTTTGCACGAAAGTAGTAACAAAAAGTAGTAAAGAAAGTCACACTAGATGCTTATATTTTCTGTCAAAAGTTTGTTTAGTGTTGTAGAAGCTTCAATGCTAATGTCTGGTTTCTGAAGCTAATTATTGATTGACCCACACTCAATGTCGTAGAGTTTAAAATCTGTTTTTGCTACCTTTGGTTTCAAGAAATGAAGAAGTAGCGTAACAATGAGAGAATACATCTCATCATAGAGGATGTGGACAAGTGGAGCTTCTGACTGAAAGAGTCTTGTGACTTTGGTGAAGATAGGCATCATTGATTTGAAAAACTGCATTTCCACAATAAATTTGTAGTTCACAATTTTGCAGAGTCTCTTGATTCCATTATTTTTTATCCATCTTTGTCAGAGATCATTAGCAATTGGAGAAAAACGAAATTGATTGCATTGTATTGTTCCTCGAGATACTCTGTGACTTTTTGTAGAGTCAGCCACAGACATTCGACATTTCACAATTTTTTTATTTTGAACCTTTGTTGAACACTTTAAAAATCGTGACACCTCACAGGGGACCACTTCAAAAGTTTTAAAAATTGAATCCCCAGGCGTTCAACATAATGCACCTTGTGGATGGTACATGAACCTATATCAACGAGGTCAGGATTCAAATATTCTTTCACTTTGTTGTCAAAGTTTTTATGACATTAGTTCCGTTAATTGAAATCTGCAGAAGTTTTCTTGTGTACAGAGGTGTGGCAACATCAGAAATCTTAGATAATATGACACCTACTTGTGCCCTGCCTAGAGTGAATGAGGACTGGTAGAACCCCACACAACGATATGCTTCCGTTTTTCAGAGTAAAATCGGATAAAAATTTATAGCTTTGCAGTGGTTGTTTCGTAAATCTCCAAAGTATATGCTGGGGTAGTATTTCTGATATCGTTTTCAATTCTCTCACGAAATTGTGGGCCGAGTCAACATGCGCCAAGTTTCAGCACGGTGGGTGCCTCATAAACTGAATCCTGAACAGCAACAAGCCCATGTTGCCACGCAACCATGAACAGATTTCAATATGGTAATTAAAGACTGATCCAGGGTATCATTACTGGTGAGGAAACGTAAGTATACGTTTATGACTCAGAAAGCCACGAACAATCTTCCCAATGGATAGCTGCAGGGAAGCCACCACCTCAGAAATTTAGGTGAAGTCGCAGAGTTGCCAAGAAAATGGTGGCCACATTCTTGCTGCCTGAGGACACATCCTCATTGTAACTGTTGCTAACCCTACCTAAAAAAATGTGTCAACTGCAGTAAAATTTATTTTGAAGTTGTAAAACATTGATTTAAACTTACATTTGCTTTTACAATCACTTGTTTATTATGTTCACATTTACGTAATTGTCAATTTGTTAATTTTTACAAAATATTATTAAAAAAATGATAAAATACACTGTACAAATTATGTTTTCTGATTTCAAGTTTTGAGGCCATTCAATGGAATTAAGCCTTGAAACTTTCACCAATATCTTAGATGATACTTTAGTTTAAGATATCGATTACCATAATTGAAATAGTTCATCTTATAAATTCCACGGATTTATTTTTATTGACCGCCCCTCGTAAGTAACAATTATGTACTAGATTAATCGAAAAAATAGATAAATAACACAAAAATGAATACATAGATAACATTTAATTCAACTAAACATAGCAGTTTAGTTTATTAATTATTGAAACAAAATTCATAAAAATTTAAACAGAGACATTGTACAGCTTTGACACATTTTGACACACGAATTAAAAAAAAAGACTTGCTTTGACACACATTGACACTTTTTTTCTCTCTAAGAAATCATTTTGAGATATTTTGACGCATCAGACCACACCTGAGCATGACAATAACATATTTTTTTTATTTCAAGGCATTTCAAGTCAAGTATACTGTTTGATGGTATGCTGGTTATGTAGGTTGTTGTACTAGTTGTAATCATGGTGACTATAATGCCATGGTTAACGGCTGCTAAATTCTACTTAACGTCACTTGTCTCTCACAATATTATACTGGTCGACGTATTGCCTGTTTTAGTTATTTCACACAATGCTATTTAGTGTAGAAGTTGGCATATAACTATAATACAGTACGGTAATAGGTAGAGTAGTAGTGTTACGATTTTATATTAAAATAGTATAATTAGTTTTATATTTAGCGACATGACATTATCACACATATCTATAAATTTATTTCTAAATCGTATTTAAATATATGATATTTAGTGTTTATTCCAAAACATATTATTTTATATAGCTAAATTTCATTTAGAAATTTATAGAAAAATTGTACCCAAATTTATACTAATAAATGTATTATTTCAAAAAGTGATTGTATAGTATTCTTAAAATTGTATCACATAAAAAAATCTACCACTTTCAAAGTTACATTTTTTAATACTCTATACAATATAACGCAAGTCTGTCAGTGAGTAATGACGAACACTGGAGATCACTGTAAACAGAAATAATTGAAATTTAACAAAATAATTCAATTCGTAAAGGAACATTTTTTATCGGAAAAGTTTTTTCTATTTGATTTCCGAATTCGTTCTCAGTCAAGGAATGAAAATGTGTCACTGTAACATGATTAATGGGAATGAAATATTTTACCTAATATTTCTGGCGGTAATTTATTCAAATTAGTAAATAACTTAAGTATGATGAATCAATTAATCAATGTAAATATGTTATGATTAAATTACAATCAAGAATATAATAGGTTTCATAGAATTGATATGTTCGCTAGTGGATGTTTACAGTGGGTAACACACTAGTTCATTTAGAAAGTTTTAATCATTTAAAAATTGACACTTTGACTTATTCTTATCAATTACCCTAATTTGGTTACTTCATTACTTTTAATCAATATAATTAAGTAACATATATTAATACACAAAATTATCCAACTGCATGTAATTCTCCTAATTAACACAGTGGCTGATAAAACATACCAATTTGACCAAAAGATTAATAGTTTACATCTGAGTCAATATTGAAATTGATTATAAGTGATGAATTATGACATAGTTAATTTAAATCAAATTTAATTAAAATCAATAAAGTATATCAGATTAATCCTTTGACAATGGAAAAGGTACACATTAATTCCAAACCAAATTAATTACTTTTTATGTATACAGTGCCAATGATTGACAGCAGACTACAAACGGTCTAAACACATCAATACTCAAATCAGATTTTACTTACCAAGATCAGTGTACTTATGTCGTTTGAGGAAATAATCGCGGCCGCCAAAGCTCACATTCATTTCGCAGTACTCAGGATGACTTTGAAAATCTGTCAAATGGGGTTACAAGATTGTCCAAATAGTAAATAGCAATAAAATCAACCTGTTTTTAAATTACAAAATAGAATATGTATAACAACATTTAATTATGTATAGACCAGGAGAATTTGGTAGAGAAGCTTTGACAGCCTGAAGTTTTAGTTAACTAACATTGTTCGCTTCAAAGTGACTCACGAATACAGTAAGTAACGAAAATCATGTCCAGAAAAAAGCGCTTACAGTTTCTCAATATAGTTGGTATAGTAAAAAAAATGTAAAAATAAATTCTTCAAAAGACGAATTTTTGAGTAAATCGATATAATGATATTTTCATTGCAAAATTATTATTTCTACGGCACGATGGTTGAAGATAGCGTTGCTAAGATGGAAAGATGATTGAATATAAAGTACCGAATTGTTGCTCAGACGAAAATTTACATATAAACATATTATACTTTTACATATACGTCGAGCCTTCTAAATTTAACTTTTATTGATGAAATACGAATAAGAATTTTTTAACTTTAGTTTTTTTTAAAATTCAATATTAATCATTTTTAATTGCCCTCAGATATTGAAAACAATATTCACCATAGACACTTCTCTAAAAACAACTTTGTTATAATATAGCAATTCAAATATCAATGTTTTTCTATAAAAGCATCGAATTTCTAATTTTTAAGAGTATTGCAAAATTTCATGACCAGGGGCCTGTAACACGAAACAGTTATCCGCGGATATTTATCTGTTCATAAAATAATCAGTAACACGAAGCACTTATAAATTTATAACCGGGAATTTCGTCACAATAACCAATGAAATTAATCTTAACATTGCAGAGATGTGAACTCATAAAGACGGTAACTAGAAAATATATTCTAATATATATATTTGCTTATTTGGTTATAAATTCTACCTGTGTCAACACCATAATACAATGGATTCAAATAAGCAAAGCCACGTAACATAACATTATTTACGTAGCATGTCTCTGACCACACGACAGCAAATTTTACTTTTTATTAGATTTCTAACAGACAATAGATTCTTTCATTTAATCGGTAATCCTCACGGTGTCAGCAAAACGACTGTACCCCGTTAAACAGTTAATAAAAATCCATTAGTCTATTTTCATTTTTCGCGCAAAACTCTCAAAAATTATGTTTTTTATTGTTTTTAGCTTATTTAAAAATAATTTATTTTAGAGGCATGTAGGTTTTTTGAGGGTACATCCATCAAACACTTAAAATAGTTGTCAGCTAATATAATGTATATACCCACGGATGTAACCTTATTATACTGTAATTACCTTCTCGCCCAACCTCTACAGACCTCTACGCGAGGACGACGAAAGTACAATAAATAGCCCATAAAATGTGCTACAATTTGTGAATAATTTGTAAGTATAATAAATATTACAATATTGCACTAAATTACATCTTATTACCAGGTAGAGATTATGTTTTGTAGATTATACCATTTCGATCATGCAACATATAAGTGATTACATTGAGAGGAATGGAGAAGATTAATCCAAAATATATCGTTAAGCAGGAATCTGAGAAAACTATGACGTCACCAACTCACAGTCATAAGCCTGATGAGCGTGTCTGGCCTTGTGGAAGTAGACAAATGCATAACTGTCCAGAGCGCAGCGGAACCGGGTCTTGACCTGGATCTTCTTGGGTGTGGCGAGTCCCCCCCAGGCCAGCGCCCGCTCCAGCTCCTTCTCGGGGTTCTCATCGATCCAACCGCGGGGCAGGTTGCCCACGAACAGGATGGAGCGCTGTTCGATCTCCTCATCACTTCCTCTATACACGACAGGCACAGGTGGGGGGAGGGGTACACACGGTTATTAGGCTGGTTGAGAGATGGGTCGGCATTTTGTCAAAATACACAGTGTACTAACGTAGAGAAATTTATCATTATAAACTGATTTTTTCATTTATTAAACAAAATGAAGATAATACCGGTTAAGCAAACTAAAATGTAGATCACTTTTGACATCTGTCTCAGTTGATTGTCGATTATTTCAGCTACTAGCTCAGCCCGGTTAACCGGCTTGTAACGGTAGCAAACTGTTTTATTACACCCAGCGCTTTAATGATAAAGGAAGATTACCACTTGATAGTAACCGACTTGCATTTCTCAACATTGTTGATTAAAAATTAGAATGAAATTGCACAATATTTACAAGCAATAACCATGGTAACAATGCAGTTAAGGATAATAAACAAAATATTCTATAATAATTAGGATAATAATTGAATTAAAGCTCGCTTGATAAATTACCGACACAAATGGTTGTAATTTGTTTTAAAACATTTCGATTTAAAAAATAATATTTTAATTCATTTACAAATTGACAATGTAAAACTAAGCATACCAATTTCAAGTAATCTTAAAAATAATAAGTATATTATAATATTACATGAGAATTATTATAAACAAGTTTTTGCTAAATGCTGCGACACAACATTTTACGCTAAAATATGTAAAAAGTTAATAAAAAAGATAAAGTTTATTCGGATTCAAACTATACATTAATTGATATACATGCATTTTACGTTTACGAATTCACAAGTGTTGACAGAATGAACTTAGAACATAGCAATACGTGGCAATAAATAGACAGGCAGTATATATAGATGGCATGTTTATTGTTAGTTCATTAATATCACTGATGTATTTAGCGCATTTGGCCTATAGTCCGGCAGCCGTTAAGGCGGTGCTTTTACAAGAGGTTGTACAAGAGGGTGCTTTTGAAGAGGTTGTAATGCCGCACCACCCCCCCTGTCTGTCAACTATAAAAATTCATGTCGTGTTTTATCAAACATGTATCAACCGGTTGATTGAATGAATCATTGAATCAATACAATACAAATTAGAAATAAACACAAAACACAAAGCGGACTAAATGAATGTTATCGATTTGTTAGGCGCCATATTAGCGCACAAAACCACTTAAATTCTAACCAAAACAAATCAATGTAGACATAAAAATTAATACACAATATAGCGGATTTCGCGTCTCCGTAAAAAATAATTATTATATGTTGTGCTATTGAATCTCTAGACAACAATTATTGTTAAAACTATACTCTAAACGTATTTTGACAGTTCCTCCATTGAGTATGCTACCGTTTCATGCAGACGATTTCTCGTGCTTGAGCGAAACTAAATAACCGCGCTACATTCCCCTTTTAATGTAACCCCTGAAGGGTTATACGTTCATTTAACCAAATAATAGTTACAGTGAATAAAATATATCTGGTTCCTACAAACCGATATGAAAAATGTGTGTGTCAAACAAAAATGATCGGGTTTATTTTAACATAATATATTCGTCAACGAGTTGAAATGTCGCAACAGTATTTATTTTAGATTTTCAGAGATTGGAGGTTTATTATCGATATATGTGTGTTCTTTAATTTGCGTTCAATGTTATAGTTCAATTCAGCTTCTGTTTTGAAATTCGAGGTAAGATCGTAATAGATCTTTGTTAGCAATACTATTTAATATAAATATTAGAACGCCACAGAGATTGTGAGAAATCAAACTAATTCACAGAACTAGATTGGTAAATCTTAGCAATATAATCACATTACTTATAATTTTCTAAATGAAACTTTTACTGGGATTCTCCCCACTGATTCGTAAAACAGTCTTCAATTTAAAAAATATATCTTTTACTTATGGAGATAGAGGCTTAAAATTAGGATACTGCCAGATTTTACGGAATGTCTGATGTACCCGTACTTCTACTTGACGATTGAATATATTTTATTCTGGGATGAATGATAGTGACATGGACAACGTAAATTTCATCTTCTCTAGTTTCTTATGGCTTAGATTGGCTAGTGACTACATTTTGTACGTTCGAAAAATTTGATTATCAAATGACAGGTAGTCTTGCAATTATTGAATACATATCAAAAAAAGGTTTTTATCGCTATCTTCTTGTAATGTGTGCGTGTGTGTATTGTGATAAATATATTTGTTTTAGGGAATGCAGGTTAACATCATATTCTAACACTACAATACAAATTGTCACAAGCTAAAACACTGAATAAAATATGATATATAAGTAAGTAATTAAAAATTGTACGTAACACAATTTTAAGTCTTGAATTTCGAACAACCTAGATTTCCGGTATTCGGGTCTAAATCACAGATTTTAGGCTTCGCTTCGCACGAATTCAGGACTTAGTAGAAACACTGCATAAAATGTGAACAATAGTTGGAAGATTTTTGCTGTGGATCGTGAAATACGTTATAATTAAACAATTAAGTAATTAGTGATACATACCAACTTTGAATCTAGAGTAGCTTTCATCTAACATAAATTTTAATTTAGCGTATTTTTTCATTATAACTAGACTAGTGTACTTTTAAAAAATATATAATAATCAATTCTTACTTTATCTTGTGATATCTGCATTTCTACGTCACTATGTGAGGCAAAAATTGCAACAAAGCTTCATGGTCCAGTCAGCCAAGCACGTAGCGTAGCTATAATAGTAAACATTAATTTTCTCGCTCACATGTAGATTTTACTTTAGACGCAAAAAGCTATGCTACTATGTCGCTCTGTTTTTCGTTTTGCTTCAACTTCGATTCAATACTGCTTCAATCATCATTGAATCTTACTTCATTCTAGCATAGCTTACGATAGTGTGAAAAGTTACGCCAGAATTACGATTCAATCCGAAGTATGACTTCATCTTTATAAAGGATGATAATCGCCAGCAAATACATAAAAGTGAAACTTCCAACATGGTGACAGCATCACTGTTCTCACCAGCGACTCACTTGGTGTAGGGCACCTTGAACTTGGTTCGTTGCCCCGCGGTCTGCACAGTCCCAACTGGCACAGAGGAGGCAGCAGCAGCAGTGGACGGCGCCAGCCCACAGAAAGCATCCGGGTCCCATCGCAGGGACTCCGTGAGGTCCATCGTGTAGGCCGGGAGTCGGCAGTAGGTGGGGTCTTGCTCCTCGGGTGCCAGGTCCATAGGTACTGCAGCAGAAAGGACAGAGGAAGAGTCCTCCAGATGGAGCACAGCCTGGTGGAGGAGGTGGGAGCGATCGCGCAAGTGGGACGGGGTGGTCAATAGGTGGGCTGTCATGTAGCTCGGAATCTTGTCGTAGAGGGGCTCCTCCTGCAGTCACAGAAACACAATAATATGTTATTGTCAAAAATAATTGAAATCAGCTTCAACATGTGGGAAACAATCATTTTTTATTGTTAAGAAAAATAAGTTTAATGACCTTAACTATTTTTGGCTTGTGGCAACTGATTGTTAAATATTTGCTTGCGGACAATCTAAATTACTGATTACAAATGCAACAAATTATAATTAAAATAATAATAATTATATAACAAAATATTTAGAATTTTTAATTATTAATGTTTTTAATTGTATGCATTCGTGTTTATACCTTTGTTTTACTTAATATCTGAAACCAACAGCCATAATTTAAAAAATTTCCAATAAATTATTTAACTTAAACACTGAAAAAATATCGGATATCTTATATTCGAAAAATTTGTAATATTATTTTTAATATACTGTATTAAAAATAATATTACAAATTTAGATATGATCATCAGATTTATTACAATTTAAAAATTGCTCAAATACACATCCGCTTATAAAGTAATGAATACTATTATTTATCATACCTACACTAGCATGATTCCTACCAATTTTTCAATGAAAATTAGAAAATCATACTGAATAATTGGAGTCTTTACGAACATAACCACTTATTTCCCGTCAATGTGTAATATAATAAACAATTACAGAAATAATATCAAAGTGTAATATTTAAAAAATAATAATAATACAACTTCTAAAGCTTACGTTTGCTAAATGAAACATTATTTCAATGAATTTAACAGATAAAAATATAAACAAAGCTGTCCCTTCCAAGTTTCATAAAAAATAAAAGATGTATATTGTATAACATGATAATGTCAAACCATTTTTATACTATACAAAAATATTATAGTATAGCCTCTAAAAAATATTAATATTTATTATTTTACTCTCCGTCAATAACAAGGTATTGTAATATACTTTTAAAGAATTATAAGTTATATTTGTTCAAAGGTATTATGCACACGATATGTTTATAGTATACATTTTAAAACAATATTTACTTTTCTTTAATAGCATATCACTACATTCCGTTGTTGACAGAATGACACAATAAATGTTAGCATACTTTAATGTAAATATTATTGTTCTGAATCTGGGTTATATTGCAAAATAGGTGTTAGACTGTAAAAGTTAGGCGTTCTGGATAAAAACATCTCCAGAATAAAATGTATCCAGATAAAACGTCAATAGAAATTTTACATTTAGCATTTTACATAAAATTTATAATAAACACATGTCAAATTATAAATGAATTAGCATCGACACGGAATAGCGTAGACACGGAAAAAGATCTATATTTCCGTATTTTTTAAATACCAACAAAATCATGCCTGATAAGTATATACTTTAAATATATCATAATTGTATCATATTAACATATATTATTATTAATATATCATTATTATTCTAATGTCTTTCCATATAAGACATAATCCAATCATGTGTGTCACTTTTTTCTAACGAGAAATTGTGGACCTATTATTTCCCCAGCAATTTTATCTGTATTAATGTTTTTATCCTTTTTATGCTTATTGTGATTATCATTATTATATGTTTTGTTTTATTGCTTCAATTTAAGGATCGCTGTTTTGTCCTTAGTAAACCGCTCCAATCACATCAAAAAGTAGAGACATCTTCTACTCCGGCAAT
>JAUZND010001877.1:0-13210 GCA_034780555.1 Coelogynopora nodosa
TAAACACAGATGGTCTATCTATCCCAACTATAGTTAAATATCTATGATAAGCACAGATGGTCTATCTATCCCAACTAGAGTTAAATATCTATGCTAAGCACAGCTGGTATATCTGTCCCAACTATAGTTAAACATCTATGAGAATCACAGATGCTCTATCCACCGCCCCAACAGCACCCTAACCTCGTGGTCGGAACGAACACTGAGCTGCACCCGCGATAGAGCGCTCGTATGTCCACTCGTCACGACCAGCACCAAGACGTGCCAACGACTCTCATCAGAACCTCCCTCAGTGACAACATCTGCGGTGAAGTGGAGCATGACTTTGACCGAATTGCAGTCCCCGTCACGTCCGGGAATAAGTTTCCTGGCGGGAAGGGAGGCGTGGGGCCGCACCGAGGTGACGGACAGATTGTGTGTTGTCGTGCGCTCATTGGCTGAGACCGATATCCAATCATCGCGAGGCTGCGGAGCCAGCTCTTCTCGTGAACTGGATCAAAGTGAAGAACAAGTTTATAGTAATGTAAACCCAATCAAGCAAGTGTGCTTTTTCCGTAATTGATTTTATTGATGGGAACTTATTGAGGAATTGGAAACATGGTAGGTGATAAATTAAACAAGAATCAAAGATCATATCTGAAAGTGCACAAAAACAATTAGAAAATAATGTTCTTTTATTATGACAACATACAAAATCGCATTTTGCATACTTTCTAGATCAAAAACCGAGGATTGTAACAGCTGGAACAAGTAGCAGAGTTAAGACTCAATAAAAGCCCACCTCTCGACAGTGCAGTCATCGAGGAAGAGTTGGCGACCCAGAGCTTCCAGTTCATCAAAGTGTGATTTGGGTTGAAGTGTCGTCGACGCCGAACATTCCGTCTCATTGACTTCATCGGAATCACGCGTCTGTCGTGAACTGTGGAGGCAGACATATTGGAAATCAATAATCAAGTAGGTTGATGACGTCATCATCCATGACGATAGTAACATGAGTCAGATGAGAGTGAGCTATCGAATAGGTGCGTCACTGATTCAATGACGTCATTTTAAAAAGTAACACCAGCTAATGAAGTCTACAATTGGAACTTCAGACTTTCATTATTCTTATTAAAAGTAACTACAATATATAGATCGTCGCCTTCGAATTAGTTGGGACTATCTATACCCTGTTAGAAGTGCAGATTTCAAAACGAATCAGAATCCACCAGTACATACCATGAATACACAGTGATTATATATTTTCCGTGATGCTGTAAGATTAAGGAGAATTTTAGATCACAATTGCCCATAGTTTAATATCGTTATTTATAAAAGCGTTGGTATCTCTGAAATTCAACAATTAGAAACAGATTATTCAAACACCACGGCGGAATAAAAAATGATATTTTATTGAAATGTTGGCTTATCGTTAACTTATATTACATTTATTAGTAAGTGTGTCAAAAGTTAGATTATATAAAATGAACGTCTATATTTCCTGACAAACCTGGCGGAGGGAAGAGTCGGGATTCTGTGAGTTGGTGAAGTGGACGTTGTCGTCAATTGATGAAACATAGATCGATATTCTTCAATGACCTCAGATGCGGCGTCAATGGCTTGATCAACCTCACCTGAAGAGAAAGGAGCAGCTTTGAGTGAGATGATAACTTGAGCTTGTAACATCACCTCCTGATCTAGCGTATAAACACTGACAAATCTAGTCATGCTCAAAAGAGTAAACGACAACAGTGGATAATTAATGTGACCTGATTTGACGAGGTTTGTTTTCCCGGTTTTATACCTGAATTAATAACAACATTAATTATATAAAATTCATTTAGGACTGTCAACTATGATGGAAAATGAAGCCTTTGTATTTGTATTTTCCTTGCTTTCTAAGATATTAAAACCAATAAAATGCAGGAAATCTTAACAATAAAATTTTACAAACATGTTTAAAATAACCTGACGTTTACTAATTTCGTTTTTAAAAAATCGGTAATTATTCTTCGCGACTTTATGTGTGAGTCAGTTTAACCGATTCGTATTTAGTATATTACATATATTACAATATTTGTAATCAAATTAGTTGTCTCTGAAGACTACAAAAAAATCAATCTGTAATATTATTGAATGTTATGAGTTTAACTATCTAGAATAAAAGTTTTATTGTAACAATTACATATTTAGTTACATTAGTTATTTTAGTTATGTTAAATACAGGCAAACATGGAGTGCTATTCCACAATACCAGAAGCAAAGAATCAATTGAGTTCCACAATACAACAGGCAAAGTGTAAGTTTAGTGGATAGTTCTAGACCACCATTCTTGTTATTTGCAATATAAAAGCAGAAGGTTCATCCCCTCTCGGTGATAGTTAAGAAATAGTTTACTGCAATACGTTCGATGGTGATGTTGATAAATTAGAGGTTCCCTTCAACAATAAACACAGTAACGGAGTTGAACGATTCTTTTAGTCTGATTTCGATTAAATCGTTTCCAATTTGAGGAAAGTGTGGAAACATTGATATTTCTGTTATGTTGAGTATCTAAAGCTGTACTGTAGGCGATTAATATCAGTATTTATGTTTGTAATCTATAGGCAGTGGTGAATTTAGTAATGCGAGCCCGCCTGCTGAAGAATTCTACTCTTTTGCTGCAATGTCAACCGTAGCTGGCTGTGTAGATGGAACGCATACTAAAATGAAAATGCACACCGATATGCAATGTGTATTTTGGGAAACAAACAGGAAATGGTGTTATGTCAGTGCCCATTGCCCAGTTGACAATCTCTTATCATGTCACAAAACAGCCTAAACAATGTCCATAAGTTAATTGTTTACATAGTTGACAAACTATTAAGACCACCATCATGGATGTGTACCCAAAAGGTACACTCTGTACATTCATTATACACGAGGCAAGGATCCACTGAAATCGAAGTGTTTTCAATCCAAGCGAGAGACAACTGTGAACTTGATTGAATTTCAAACCATTTAAAGACCCTCAAATTAAATTTCGATTGATTAGGTTCGACAGAAAGGCAGTACATGTTCCGCATTCAAACGCCCCTAATTAAGAAAACAATTATCCATATCCGTTAAGGCGTGAATTAACATTTTCAATTTTTGAATAGGCCTATCTGAAAATATAAATCTCACCTCGCTTGGACGCATCAAGTCGCTTACTTCGTTGGACGAGATGGGGTCGTGCTTGAATCAAACGTTCTGCCGTGTTCTGAAATGCAATCGATAATTGAACCAATCAGATATGGATTTCACAATATTTGACCATTGAACTATTATTAACTAATCCATTGTCACATATACTGCCAAGGACTGTGTAGCCAAAATAATACAAATAATGACACCATCTCATTTCTGAAAAATAATGTGCACATCACAATAATATCAAAGCCAAAGGTCAGGCTCTAGATTAAGTGAATTCACCCATCGATCGTGTAATCGACTCAAAATCTACCAAAACCTATCGTTCTCATGTTAGAATTGTTTAGTGTTTTAGATTTAGATTCTTTTTTTTGTAGGATGAAATAATACAATTATGTCAATATGAACAAATAGTACTTCCAAAATAAAATAATGATTTTTGTATTATTCTATAAAGAATAAAAAGTTAGGTTCAAACGCTGAGGGTCCAAAGTAACGCACGGTTTTTTAGGCAGAAATTCCCATATTTTATTATAAATAGAATATTTGTTATGCGTTTTATTCAATTTGTTAATGATCTGGTTAATGATCTGTTAATGATCTGGTCTGCACACAGTTGTGCTTCTGCCTTTTCGGATTTGACAGGCTTTCTTTTAAATCCACTGGTTTGACCTGCCATCCTGTTTAGATTGTGAACATATATAAAATTAATATTTATGGTTTTTGATGATTCAAATGGTTCCTTTGATGGTTCCTTAGTTAGTTATGGTTCCTGAAGTTTAGTTATGCATGTTGTTTTTTCCTCAAAACCATTCTGATATTATTAGAAAACTGTGTTTCTTATTTGACAGTCCGGTCGCTTGATCATTTCTGGTCCTTTTTCTATTTGCTTCGTAGTGGGGGCGAGAAATGGCACAGAAAATGATTATTTACTACTAAACTGTTCTGAGTACAATATTTAAACACGAATATACCCTTTTAAAACAGTAAAATCACGATAAACACACAACAACGGTCTAAATGTAACACACTGAGCTGAACCAGTTATCGAGCGACTATATTGACTGATTTCCACGAATGATTTACCTCACGTCAAAGCATGACAGGAACCCACATTGGGTCACAGTATGATTCAAGTAAAACTGAATACCTTTAAAGTGACATGCGGGTGGCATTCTCGACAATCAATATTCTATCCCCGTCAGTGTCACACCTGCCGGAATTGTAACGAGTTCTCAGAGAGAAAAGGTTTCGTTCACAGTTATAAAAATGTAGCAGATAGGTAGTGTACTGCGCGTATTTTCATTGGATTCCACTGAGCAAGCCGCTCCAAAGGTGGATTATTTGAAGGATTGAAACGTCCTTCTGGCAACCTTGTTTTATACCAGTGTAGTCGGTGTAGGGGAAGATATATACCAGGAGAGCATTCTTAGTGAGATATGAATAGAATATAACAACTAGAATGAAAGATATGATACAATGAAAACTATAGAATTTAAATTACTTTCGACGTTTTATTCGATATAATATTATTAGGCGAAATTTATGTCTTTAAAAGAAACCATCTATTTCCCACTAATAGACATATTATGTAACACTTTAGTTTTAATTTATATAATATTCCAAATAATAAACCTAGGCTTAAAAGTGCAGGGGTTAGTCGTATCCACAAAATAATTTTATGACTTCGAGGTAGCAGTAGTAGGAGATATGTCGACTCTGGATCAAACCCCCACCCCGCTTTACATGAAATAAATAAATCAAAGATCACTGCGGGCAGCGACCCTCACCGTGATTGTCACAAGATCTGTCGAGGAGGGGGAGGAGGAGGAGGAGACACTGCCATCCACCGACTGGACCCCCTCTCGGTGATTACGGAGGAGTAGTCTGAGGCGCTCTGTGTTCTTCTCCACAACCTCCAGATCGTCTAATCGATCACTCAATTCGTCGATACGGTCGCTCTCCTTCGGGCCAGCACGTAATGATAACAGTATGATGTAAGAAAAGTTAAGAATGCTGCTATGCATGCCTTAATATAGAATAAAATTAGAATTCCAATCAACTGTACCATACCTCTTCTACGATGCTTCGGATGATTTTGTTGGCTTTCTCAAGATCCTCAGGTCGCCTACTCTTCAAAAGAATATCCAGCTCCTAAGGAGGTAATAAAAGCAATAAATGAAAACAGAAATAAAGGCTACAAAAAACACACACTAACATCATAATTTCACCTTAGACTTTTCACTTTTTTCAAATAGGTTAACTGGCTGATACTCAAAGGTTGGAATTTCCTTCAACTGAAATATTAAAATCCACAGATACGTGTTAATATACAATAGAAGATGCATTGCGCATGAACTAGAATAAATGGTATCAACAGGCCGAGCTAAGACGCACCCTGTCATTGAGGTGTATAGGGTCAATGGTGACGCATCCATGCGCCCTGACCAGCTTCCAAGCCTCCTTGAGCTTACTCCTTGATGGCATTGCTTTGTGCCACATGTAGAGTAGTTCAATACAGCGCTCCTTTATGGCAGCTGAAGTGACGGAACCCATGTACTGGAGATGTTGGAGAAAATAAGTTGATATTTAACAAGACAATTGAAATGTTTTTTTAAAATTGAAGATAAGATTTACAGATAGCAAACATACAGTATAATAATCTTACCATTTTATTAAAACAACATTTTCAATGAAACGAACAAATTAATTCATAACTATTAACGTGAAACAAAAACATGAGAAATGTTTTCAACATGTCAAACATATAGATTGGTTCATATTGAATAATAAAAAATTTAAAATAGACGCACGAAATGTTTTAATAATGTTATCATTAGTCGCATATATTCAGTAATATCTGTAAAGTTATGTAAATTTCCATATAATAAACAAATCAAATTTGAAATGCCTTAATTAAAAAGTCACACGTAACATAGGAAAACGTTTTAATATTACATACAAATTATTTGCAATGAATTAATTAATTTTTACTTAAAAAACGATTTTGTGTGCTTTAGACACTTCCCATTAGTTAGAATCTGATCACGTGATGGTCACGTGATGTTTTCAATCTACTTTTTATTAGAGCGTATTTACAAAATTATTAAACAGGCTTCAAAATAATACAAAATTATTGTGTAGATACATCAAAATGAAAGCAAAACAAAACAACGTATGACGTTAAACTTTTTGCTAACTGTTGGAAAAAGAATCCTTACAATAGATAAATTTCCTATTAAACTCTTTGTGCATAAACTTTTTTAATGGACAATATGAATCTCATCACAGACCAGTTGAAAAAGTAAAGCCTAATTGATTATGAAATATAACAAATATAATGTACATATTTAAAGTGTCACATTACTTTTGGGGAGATAATCTTTATAAATTCATTGAGAAACCGAAAGGTGGCTATCTCATCCATAAGCGAAGGATCACTCTTCTTTAAACAGGCTTCAAGAATCTTCGAAAAAATATAAACATGAACATAATGGCATTAATTTTTTAGTATTGGCATAACTGTAAATACTATTTTGGTTTTATAATAAATATCTAGGGAATAAAACAAAATATGGTTAAAAAATTGCAATTAAATCTGCTTTAAATACTATATATTCAATGAAAAACTAATTTAGCGTAATATGCTGTAAATAATACTTGTAGATTATATTTCAATTCAATTGTCACTAACGTTAAATAAAATAATTGTATACCATAGTTTAAACATAAGCAGGCCTTGTACATTTTCTGAATATGAAAAAAATGCATTAAAATATTTACAAAAATATAGTCAAGTAAACCACATATTATGCAATTGTTAAAATATATATATATATTATGTATCATATATCAAATATATATCAGAATATAAATTAGTTTATAATTGATAATAAAGACATGATTGTGTACCAATATGTTCAGTATGTGACGAATAAATAATATTTAAATACATTTGCAACTATTAATTACATATATAGGCTTGTCAAACTAAAAAGAGACAAAATCCGGATGCCTCATGGTTGCGAACGAAGCTTTTTTAGAATCCGGATTTTTGATGATTTGTCCGGAAATGCAGGTCTTGCCTATACTAAATTTTTAGGGTCCGGATTTTTCTGATTTGTCCGGAAAAATAAACGGGTGGTAAATGGATTATAGTTTATTCAATAGGAAATGTATGCTTATAAAAAAGTCTAATTATATATTTATTAAACTTAGAATTATAGTCATTAAGTTTGCATTCAAATACAAATTATATACATTATATCCCACAAAGCTTGGAGTTTTTTTATTATTTAAATCGCATTTTCCAAAAAGACAAATCTGGAGACTAAATTCCGGATGTTTGGCAAACGTACATATAATGATAAGATAAATACATTTCGCTAAGAATACATCCAAAATAAAAGTAAGCAATGAAACCAAACATTTCCTTACATCAAGTGCATGCATGGCCTCAAGTTCTTGGGGAGATTGAATTCTGTAAGCTATAAGCCTCAGAAATTTTCTTTGACCCTTTTCTTCTTTTTGAAACATATTGATAAGCTGTAAAACATCTTCCTCGCTAATTGTTTCTCTTAGAGGACTTGTTAATTGACCTGTAAAAACAAAAGATAATCATTTATTAAATAAAACGTCAACTTAAAATTTAATACATTTAGAATGTATGGATTAATTATGTTACTATGACAAATTAAGTTAAAAATATAGCAACAAAAAAAACTATTTGAAGGATATTGTTCTAGAATAAAACAATTAATGACCAACTTCGTTTTGCAACACTTCATTAGCTCTAATAAATGCTTTAATGGCGTACTAATAACAAATTATAGTTAGAAACATTAACATTTTGAGAAAAATGCAAATCTGAACAAATTACCTTGTGAATATTAATTTTTGTTTTGATACATGCATGCTCAATACATTCATAATTATTTATATAATGTACAAAGGCTTTATATATTGAATTTATAATGTTTTAAAATAACTGTTTAAAATGTATTAATGCGAAATGACCATAAAAAATGGAAATTTAAAGGATTGAAATAACAAAATACTTTTTCATAATAATTGTACCATAATGAGTCATAATTAAAAAGCAATGTTTAAATTATTCTTATATATCCATAATTTTCATTGTCATGATGATTATGTAATACCAATATATTTAATAATAAGTACAGGGCCCATTAATAATACAAAAGTAACTATAAGTGCTGTGAAGGTAATGTATAGATCACTACTGAACATTAGTAGCATATTAAACTGGAATGTGAGTATAACAAATTAATTGAAAAGTGGTCAATTAATATTGAGGAGGAAAATAACATTATCATATTGCCAAGACAGAGGGCACATTTATATATTGGGAAAAGATATGTCCATGCTGTTTAGTTCATGAATTCAACAATAATATTATAAGCAAAAATGATAGAATACATTTTAAAAAGGGAAAAGTTTTCCAATATTAGAAAAGGAAATTAGGCTTATTAATATTGTCTTTGCATGGAAAGGTCAAAATTATATTAAGGGAAGTCTGTTTATCTGTTCTAAAAAATTAAAATGGTACACTGTATGAAAATAAAATGTGTAGATCAACATAGCTTTGTTATTTTGTATTAATTGTAATAAACTTTAAATTTTATTGTGGTTTTTCTTTTGCATTGCACAGTAATTTTCATAAGAAAAATGATATATAATTAAAAATGCAAGAAAATGGGTATCTTATTTAAACATGGTTAAATACCCAGAAATTAAGTAATAATTATGTTATTATATCTACAGGAATGACATTAGTGAGGGCCTCAATGATGAAACATAACCAGAAATCATTACATAAAAGAAAAGGGAAATTACTTCAACACAGAACTTATTTTGAATATTTAATATAATATAGATAAAGATACAATGTTTCTTGGAGAGAATTTTACTTGAATTAATAGAAATAATAAGAATAGGCTACCTTTCATGTACAACCAATTTATCAGATAGATTTTTTACTGAATATATTATACTTAATTTACAGGAAAGAAATACCCATAAATAACCTTCTTAATAATTGAATTCAAATATGTTATTGTTGTTTCTGCATAACACAGTCCAATTTTAATAAATATTTATTATTCTGTTTTTTAAGAATATTATAAAAAAACTTTTAAAATTATTAAAGTAAATTACTTTATAATAATAAAACCCAGAAAGTAGGGTCCAGGGGCAATTAGGGCTATAGGGAGGCTAAGCCCTTCCAAAATTGTTTTATATTTTTATGAAATTTATGCATTATAACCATAGCCAGAAATTAATGAAAATGGCAGATTAGATGAGGGGTCATTTTATGGCATATTTAAAAGAATTATGAGAATGATCTTTCAGCCTCAAAAGCACAGAAAACCCATTAGAATCTCATGTCTGATAATATAAAATCATTAAATATAAAAAAATTAATAATTTAAACATAATAATGATTATAACAGTATTGCTTAAATAATTTTAACAATTATAGATTTTAATTTTATTATTTGTTAATGTGAAAATTAAACATTTTATTACAACTATTTTGACATTGACATATGAATAAATTACCAAAGGTCAGACTGTATTGAGTAATCATTTATTATAAACTTTATATAAAGTGCTCATGTTATATCATATAACAATAAATGAACATATAAAATAAGTTAAATGAAAAATATGTTATATAAAAAATGACAATATATAGTAATATATTAGTTTATTGGTATTAGGTATATGATTTAAGGATTGAAAAAAATTATAACATAGTATACTATAATGTAATGAAATAATTAATTATATTTACTATAAATAATTATATTATAATTTTAATTTAAAAAAAATATTTTTAATAATAATAAAGAACATTATATGAATATATATATTTATAATAGGATTAAATTATATGATCTGTAAAATATGTGATAATATAAATGACTGCGTGCTGCTTAAATTATTGATTATTTTAAATGAATTCATAATTTTTTTAATAATAATATAAATAAATATAATAAAAATAATTATATAAATATATATTTATAGTTACAGCTGGAGTATATATAAATACTGTAAGGCTATAATAGGAACAGAACAGACCCAGATCCTGCTCTTTAAATGGATCCCTGCATATCTATATCACGGATGGTCCACTACTTCTGTCACATTTTTTCAGATCTAAAAGTAAAAAAACGTAAAACTTAGGGGTCTTAATTTTTATTTTCCTAAACTTTTACAGAAATTAAATAAATAATATACTATTGAAGAGGCTAGATTTGTGAAAATATGTAGTTTTGTACTTGAACTTGGCCTACTTCAACTTATTTTATAACTATATAAGTGAAATGACATTCTTATATGGACCAGTATTGTAAAATTAGTGTTGCAACTAACTAATCTAAATATATTATACAATCATCAGTAGCTCCCACTCATGTCTCAATTACAGTGCCAGTGGTCAGCTCTCGACAATAGCTTTTACACTATCAACAATATTATATACATATTGACATGTTACATTAACATGTATGGCAGGCATAATGCTTTATATAAATGGGATATATATAGGCTAGGCCACTAGGGCTAGGCTATATACGAACGTGGTATTCCATAATAATTATTAATAATGATATTGATGTTAGAATACGAAACAAGTTAATTACTTATAAGGATTCCGAGTTGCTCTTCCAAATGAGAATCAGCAATAACACCCGATTCCATATTAATAATATTATCCACAGGAAATTCCTACTTTTTAGTAAATCAAAATAGCCGGCGTTACAGCATAACATACGAAAATATTAATATGGCTTAAATAAACAAAGTATAAATATGTAAAAATAAAATGAACTATATCTATTGATATATATTTACATATCTATGTCGGGTATATATAAACATAAAAAATATTCAATAATATTTCATTTTTTTACATGCTATAACTTTTATATTAATTTAGATTATTAAATTTGAATTAAAAACTTTTTAATAATATTATATATTTAATTTAATCTATAGTTTTTTCAGATAATATATTTTTATATAATACTTATAATTAGTTCATAGTATATATATATATGTAACATTTATAAACAATCCAACATATTTTATTCGATTTCTGGGTGATGTCGTGATACTATTGAGTGCTAATCAATTTCTTAGCAAAATATGGACATATATAATATACCTAGTTGCATTGGAATATTTTGTATAACATTGATTTACTATAATTTACCTTTTTTTGACATTCACATAACTAATTGAAACTACAAGTTATAAAAAATATTTTTATGGTTAAACCACAATTTAATTTAAAATATATTATAAAATGATGTGGAAACCATATTAATTACATATACTAAATGCGTTTTCTTCTGCGGTATTTCATTCTCGTTAATATAGTAGGATATTTGCAATAGAGATTTAATAAATACAACTTGAGCCATATTTCTTACTTCAAATAGTATCAATTCACCATTTAATATAATTTTTAAGAGTATTAATAGTTAATTTTGTTTTCTGTTTTGTGTAATTTTGTTTTTTATCTTATTTTAGATTTTGGAAAACGTTTCATGTTAATAAATATATGAAGATCATCTCCATTAATCTTTTTAGATTATATAATTGAAATACTTTAAAATTGCGATTATCGCAAATTTAGCATTCTAACATTTTTGTATCAACACGATGTATTTGTATATATTAACCAATGCTTTTATTACATAGAAGCCGAAGATGATATAATGACTTTTTCTCAACCTTCTTATATGATTTTTAGCAGAATTTCTGTATTACTTTCCACTACATTTATGAAATTAAATAATTTAAAATGTAAACTTGTCACATAATTTTGTTACTTATGCTTCCAAAAGTAAAGTTATTAAATATATTGTCCAAAATGTATATCATTATTGGAGATAATAAAGAGAAAGTTAATTAGTACTGCATTTAAAATTTTAATATTAAGTGATAAGTTCTCAGATTTCATAAGTATAAACTTGTCCAATATATAATGTCAAATTAAAATAAGTCAAGTGTACAATTATGAAAAAGGAATTGTTATATTTCAACTGTAAATTGTATTGTAAATGCTAGCAACTATGCGTCAATGAGACAATCATAATCTAAAACAATAATTACTGTGCAGATAACGTCTAACTACATATATATATATATACACACTAAAACAGGCTATGACTTCTTCAACATCGAAGAACCCTTTCTACGCAGTTGTCGAGCAATGATATCCTTTCTGGTGTTTTCAGCATTGGATAGTTGTTGTTCATGGGCTGCCTTAGAATCCTCAACTTCGCCAACTATCTGCATGATATCGTTCTGCAAAGGGAAGACAAGGAAACCATTATTTGTTAGATAGATGATAACTTCCACAATCACAATACGGAACAGTACATACTTGCACAGATTACGTCTAGCTTAATTATTTATTTAGAGCTCACTGATAATTATCATGACGTCATTAACTATAAGTACCAAAATGTTCAATCATCACCATGACAACCACATTGAGGGTATCGTGGACTCATCACTACGCCACGGTAGAAGTGAGAAAGCAGCCCGCAGGTGGCTCAGTGTTGGTAAATATTTGATTGATCTCGACCCTGTGTGTTCTATAGAAGGATCGATAAACATTGATTTTTGAATTCGTATAGCTATCACAACAACCCTAGCCTAGGAGGTTGATTAATACGCACATTATAAAATGCACACTTTCGCTTGGGTAGAAAACATTTTTATTTAATTGATTATTATTCGTATATTAGTCTTGTATCAATAATTTCAAACCAAACTAAGTTAAAGGAGTGTCACCTAACCTTTTGTATCTTCATTTATTTAGATATAATATTAAACTGAACAGAACTCTTATTGATGTCTATTTATATCATTCTATCAATATATCTGAAAGTAAAACCCACAGACAAAGGAACAGTAGATAAAGTGAATTAACTGTAGTTGACATACAGGGTGGGCCAGAAGTAACTACGTTTCAAATAATATAATCAATAACATTATCAATTTTAGATTTTATTTTCAA
>JAUZND010001878.1:0-13209 GCA_034780555.1 Coelogynopora nodosa
AACACTGTAATAGCGGTGAAGAAGATGCAGAACATCTCCTAATGAACTGTCCTGCCTGGTATACAATCAGACACCAAATCTTCGGAAGCTACGCCAATCAACCCCTGTCTACACTAACTGCAAACAATATCAATAAATTTATTGAAAGTCAATTGATAGTCAATTCCAGGCCCGGAAATAGAAGAAGAAGAAGATTCAAAATTTTGCTTTTATCACAAAGATTTAGATAGGCACTTTACCATAAAAATGTATCCATTTCCAGATTCATCTGGAGAACCATAATACCTACAGAGACATACTATATATCAAAATATATATAATAAAATCACTCAAGCTTCATTTTTATATATAGTATGTCTTTGTAAGTATTGTGGTTCTCTAGATGAATCTGGAAATGGATATATTTATATTGTAAAGTGCCTAGGTTGACTAAATCTTGCTGAAATCATATCTTATTAATAAAAGCAAAATTTTCAGTCTAGCAAAAAAATGTATATAGTTCATCATTGTGCCTGCGGGTCTGGAAACTCATAGAAAGTCTATAAATTTTTGCTCTAGTCTTGAAAAAAAAAAAGAAAAAAAAATTTTTTGACATTTTTTTCTGCTCACATTGCCCGCTGTTTTATCTACTCATACTGCTATCACTTTTGAGAATCATTAAGAAAGACACTCATTCAATTATACTATCTACTCAATAGGTAATTAATTTTTGTTTAGCAAAGCACTTAGTACTTCTTCTCTCAGGTATTTTGGAACGTTTCATTGCTGTTGATCATATCAATACCCTAACTCCAATGAAGCTAGTGAAGTTTGATGCCAAAGATTCAGAATACTTTTTACCAACTGAGAAGATTGATGTAGGTACTGCTCAGGGTTGCCACAAATCCTTAAATTTGGGAAAAGGGCTTAAATTCAACAATCTAAATTCCAGACCTGGAAAAGTGCTTAAAAATAACTTCAGTAGCAAAAATCCTGGAAAAGTACTTAATTCTAAGAATGGTGTGTCAAAAAATTATATTAGATTAATTTTAATAGCCAAAAAATTGACCTTTGGTGAATTTATTATTTTTATGTCTTTTTGTCTTAATACTTTTCTATATTTCATTTAAGTTGCTGCACACACACATTATGGTACCTATCTTGTTGATATGAAAAAAACTAAAGCAGCAGTGAGAGAAAAAGAAGAGAAGAAGAGATTGTGAAAATCAAGTCAGAGATTGAGCGAACATACAAATTGGCAGATGGACTTCTGAGTGAAGCAGACAGTATTGCTGTAGAAGCAGAAAAATCAAAGAATCCTCTAAGTATGATAACAAAATCAAACACTCTACGAAAAGAAGGAAGAATAAAAAAGACTATTTGTGCACTTTACATAAAACACTATTAGAATGTGAAAAAGCACTTTCAATGTTATAATTCATTCCATCTGTGTTTTCTAAACTTTTTGTATAATAATAATCTACTATATTAATAGTATATGATTAATATATTCTGTATATAGGTTTTTAAACCTATATTAAAAAATTATATTTTGGGCAAAAAGTGCTTAAATATCAAGAGAAAAGTGCTTAAAAAACCGGGGAAAATGATATTCTTATAAGTGTGGCAACCCTGACTGCTGCCAAATCTACTTTACACAAAAATAACCCCTTTACAAAAACAGCAATTCTGTTTCGACTGTCACAGCATTCTTTAAAGTTTGTTCACAAAATTTTCTGGTAAAAATCCTTTGCAGTTCAAACTAGTCCATGTCTCAAAGTCTCTGGATCCAAAGTTTATTGTTGAGCATCCAAACAATGCAATATCTCTCTTTGAAGATCTACTCACATACTTTATGAAAAAAAGTGAATTCAATCTATAGAGGCAGACTCTGCAAAAAAATTGTCCCGGGACTTGGTCACAGTTAGTACTCTTGAGAAGCGGGAATCCTTTGAACATTTTCAGAAGTTTGCTTCTCCTTTGGATTATTTTGATGTGTCTTTGAAGTTGGAGCCTGAATTGATGTTGGTCATCAAGTTGATTCTATCTCTTTTCCATGGGAATTCAAAGTGAATAAATATTCTTTGGCTGACAACATGTCTGAACGTTCTGTTTGTTCTCTTAGATTTGTCCATGATAGCCTCACCAGTCAGATGAAAGACAACAATATCAGCTCCATTCCTATATCTGACAACTTAATAACAAGTGTTAAACAGGCTCATAAGTGATATTGTCTGTACCTGGAAGAAAATTCAAAACAGGAAAAAGCAAAGGTAAGATATCAAGATTATATATATAGTTTAACTGTATTATTTTATTTCTAGTGATTTCTTACAATTTTATTTTCCATTATTATTTAATTTATAGACTTGGAATGAGTCTCGTAAACGTAAAGCAGATGAAGAAGTCAAGCTGGAATCCAAGAGAAGAAAGGTTCAACATGAAATTGATGTTTTGGCTGCAGATGCTGATACATTAGCTATAAAGCACAGGCTCAGTCAAACATGGATTTGCTTGTGAAATAAAATGCCTTGCGAAATGTTGCTAAATCCAAAAAACTTATTGTGGAAGGTTTTCAAAAACAAATATGTGAACTTAAACATACTTTGTAGACTTGCACCTTTGAGACTGTTTTTTTTAAAGTTCTAGTGTATTGAAGTTAAGATATATAAGCAATAGCTACATTGTGTTGTCTCCATAAATATTGTACTTTTATATGAACACTGTAAATTTGCCTGTTTTTGATTTTAATAAAGTGGGGTAGATCGGATGGCTATGGGGTCAACAAAAATTGGGTAGTATTTAAATTAATTACTTTGTGTTATAACCAGTGTTTCTACAATTAAAGAAAGTATGTTTTTAAAAATTGTTGTTGGCCCTTGAGGGGAGGTGGAGGCCATTATTATAAAGAAATATATTCTGTATTTGCATGCTTGTTGTGGTTTTTAAATTTTTTCTGCAGTCTGGAATTTTAGCATTAGGTTTCTGCAGGCACCATGGTTAATTTTATATTCATTAATAGTAATATCCATTTTTTATTCTCTTCTTTATTAAATTATTACAATTATAATAACAGATTCAATAGCTACTTACAACTTAAAAATTATTTATCTTCCTGAGAATCTTTATTTGACAATTCTAACTAGCAGGATGCTAATGCAACTTTTTTACTTAGCTCTGTAATTTAATTGATAATACTAACATCTCACCTAATGATGCTCCTATATTTATTTTTACTGGACTTTACAAACTTTCATATAAATGTCAAACTTATTTTAATACCAATTTCATTTTGTAAAAAATTTTATTAAGGTAAAGATTTGCTATTATTTAAATAAATATTTTTTTACATCACAAAATATTACCAATTTTGTTTTATGGATAAATAACATCCATAGACTACAGCAGTTCACCAACATTGTGTTATTTTATACACTTTGATTAATCAATTTCATACCACTCGATCTGGTATAGTTAGTATATATGCACAGTCTGTATGTTGTTCACCTTATTTTCTTTTAAATAATTGTCATTATTCTATTTTTTGTCATGTAGGGACATCTACCAATTATGGCCACTACATTGTATATGTAAAATCGGGTAATAATTGGTTCAAGTGTTATGATAATATAATTTCTAAATGTAAATTGAATTACTTTTTTTTCAAAAACTATGGGAATAATGATGGTAAGCCAGTGAACTGCCACTGAGGGTCCAAAGTCCCACACCATTGTTTAGTCATCATATTTTCATTCCTTATTAATTATAAATATCAAATGTTAAACATGTTTTTTTCTTGATGATCTGGTCTGATAAGTAACCTGAATTTATAATAGGTATGTCCTATTATAAAATTTCATGAAACCTATTTTGTATAAGTATCAAAATAGTGAATTTATAGGTGCAGACATTCATTTAACCTTCTTAATAATTTTATTATAAAAAGTATAAAAGTAGGGCCTGTAATAAATCAAGATCTGCATGCATGTCACTTTTATGACAGATTTCAATCAGTTCAACCAACTGAAAATTAACTATTCTTGTGTTCCTAATGTAAATTTAAATATTTTTATGACTTAATTGTTATTAAATGATTTTCCATTTTTTTAATAAATTAATATTATTGTCTTTTTATAAAGTTTTATTACATTATGATATTTTAGCATTATACTTAATATATATCGAAAAAACATTTTTATTATGGTTAGTTAATCCATTATTGTTAAAAGTATTATTTATTATTTATTATTATTATTATATTTTTATTTATTTAAAATTAATGAATAGAAAAGTATAACGTTTTGGTTTTGTTTTTTCCTTATAAACCATCTGTTATATAAATATTTATTTGTCAAAATCTACATTATGATTATTTCCTTGACATATTCTTAACATATTAGGTAGACTGAAAAGTTACTATACAGTCATGGGCAAAATGGATGGTAGGGCCTATATCTATATAAAAATGATTTTAATTGAACGAACATTGTTTATTTCTCTTTTTATATATATATAGAAAGCAGAACTTACATAATTTAGAACAAGAGAGAGTATTTTATAGGTCAGTATTTACAATGTTTACCTTCATTGGCTATGACAGTTGAAATTCTCCTGGGCATGGACATCACTAATTTCTCATAGTGATACTCTTCGCCTCTTTGCAGATTTGGCGAAGATCCTCAGTGGATTTTGATAAGCCACTGACTATTTTTATATGAGCCAACAATTGGGATGACTGAATAACATCGAATTGGATTAGCATTCAACAGTAATAACATAGAATTGACTGGAATATCATCAAACCGGAATAACATTGAACTGGAATAGCATCTTATATTTTTATTGGCTTGTGCGCAGTCAACAGATATATCTGATTGGGCGCTGTATCTCACAATATATTTTCGATGTTATTCCGATTCTATGTTAGTCCAGTTTTCAGTTTTTTATTTCCTTTGTCAATGTTATTCAGCCTTCCCAACAATTCTCAATCACGTTTCAGTATCACGGTAAATTCCCCAGCCATGGACACAGTACTTTAATATGGTTTCTTTGAAGCCATGAGGTCACAATTTTAGCATGCTGGCAGGGTACTTTATCATACTTGAAAGTATTACACTGCCTAATATTCATGAATGGCTGGAGTTTTTTTTGAAGAATTAAAAGATAAGTTAGTTGATTAATAGTGGTATATTTGGGCATGTACCAAAGCCCACATCTTCCAGAGCCTGAAATTGCTCTCCACAACATGATCTTTGGGGAATTCTTAGCTGTTTTAAAGTGTACAGTGGATAAAGGCACTTGTTAGGGTGTTGACAGACATAACAAGAAAATGCCTTGAATTGACAAAATGTAGTTTCGTTGGAAAACATCACTATTTGCCATTAGGCCTCTGTCCAATTACAATACTTTTCACAAAATGCAAGTCTGTGAACAATATTTTTTCTGCTAAGATGAGGCTTTTTAGCTGGCTGATAAGATTTCAAGCCTGAGTGGACTAACCTTCATTGAATTGTTTGGGTACTTGGAGACTGAGGCGGAAGATCAGCTTTAATTCAAGAGAAGGAGAAAGGGGGGTTCTGTTTTGCTGCTAAAACAATCGCCTTATCTGTAGCTGCAGATGCGGAAGATTTCCTATTTGAAGGTGATGGGTAACAATATGCACCAGTGGTTCTGTAGTTATTGATTTTTCTAGCCACGGTAGTAATGGCTAAATTAAGTCTTTGCAATTTTCACATATAGAATATCCTTCAGTATTAAGTATTACTAAATGAGAACATGTTGTGCAGTCATGATTCAAATACTATTACACACTAGAAAATACTGTTCAATATCAAAACAATACCCTGGAAATTCAAATTTATAATTCTCAAAAAAGATCATTAACAACACAAAAGTAAGTGTTTAATCTTCTTACTACTTGAATTTAAATGGTTGTGGAATGTTTAGAAGAAATAATAAGAAATAAACAATTTTTGTTTAATTATAATTAAATTAAAAATCATTATTATCATCCATTCTGGCCATAACTGTATAATGTAATTGTATATATATATATACGAAATTATATGTTGTCAATAGTCCGGATAATCTCTTATTTTATATATATATATATATATATATATAAAGTAAATATAATAGTATTATATAATTTAAATAATCTATTAAATACATTTACATAGAAGCTATTGATTCATCAACTAATTCAAATAAAATTTTAACTACTATTATTCAAAAATAACAGTTTAATTTAATAAGCTTAGTATATTGTGATATGGATTTGATTATGTCATTATTTTTCATTACTTTTCAGCCACTCTATACTTTAAATAGATGTTTTATGTAGTTGTTATATTATTTATATATATGTAATGTATTTACATGTAAATAAATCAAACACTTCATTGGAATAATAATCAACTATTGAGGGTGTGTTATTTATACTGTTAACATGGCACGTTTTATATATGTATACGTTTTATTTTATAGCCAATGAATATCAGTATATATTATTAAAGGTGTTATTACTTTAACAAAGTTAACAATGTACCTTATCATTCTTACATGTTATAGCTGCCAAAGTGGTTAAAGATGATCAACCAAAAAATGGTGAAAATGGAAATTTTAAAGAATCAGATAAACATAATCTTAGTGAAGATAATGCCAATCGCATAAAGATAGCCTCTTATAATTCATGGGAAAATCAACCAGTCACACAAGCAAAACAATCAAGCAATTCAAATATTCATGAACAAGGTTAGCATTGTATTTATAGCTGTAATATCATTTGGTCGACAATGTTCTCAATATTTTTTGTTATTATAATTGACATTGATTATCTATTTTATATTAGATATACAACAGCATTTACAATTATAATAATATTAGTCCAACACTTATATACGTATATTTTTAATAGGAATATTCTAATCTAAATAAATAATATTAGCAAATATATAATTTCGAAATTCATATTTTAATTATTGTTTAAATAGCAAAACCACAATCATTTTTTAATACTTTCAATTATTGATAATGATTTGTAACTATGAGGTGAAATTATATTTTTAAAAATGTTTAACTTGTAGAAAGAATTTAGCTTCATTATAATAATAATAATCCATAGTCGTATATTATGAGTTTAGTTATAACATCAATAATGTAGAAATTTTATTTGTCAAATGCTTAACAATAAATAAAACAATTGGTTTTATTTAATATCTCTATATTGAATGTACATTATCTTTTCACATATTACAGTTGCCAAAAAATCTATTTATAACTCATTAACATCTAATAATGACCGACCAATCGATACACGAAATGATCAGCATTACATAAAAACCGAGAAACATTCATCTGGTCAAGATAATAAACATCATATACCGAGATATGAACCAATTACACAAGATAGAATGTTAGACCGTTCGAATATTCGACAGCAAGGTTAGTGTTACGTTTATAGTTGTGTTATTTGTATGTAACACATTTATATATTTTCATACATATTAACAACATATCTAATTATTATAAATTATCTATTTTATGTGTAAAGTTCACCAAATACTTCATTAACAAATACTATTTGTAAATATCAGTGTGTTGTTTTGCAAAGCTGTCATAAGTGCACATTTTATTAACTTAATATTAAATATTTATGTATATTATTATTTTATAATAATATTTTAATATTTTGTTAACTTAATATTATAGTTTTTAAAAGATATTTCTTAAAATTTCTAAAAATAATACAATAGTTGTTAAAATTGATTAATATGTGTATGGCTGTTATTTTAAAATTGTGAGTACTCTGCCTTTATAGTGTTAATTTAAATGCTAGAGAAGAAATGAGAGAGAGAAAACTTTAATTTTCATTGTAGTTTTTTTTACATTCCTCTCAAATGAACATTATTTGTCTTTGTGTATCATCGTGTGCATCTCATGTTTATTGAAATCCAGAAAATCTTCCCACATTTCTATACTAAAATTATTACTAATTTATTGAAAAATTGCAATAATAGTTTTTATAATAAGCATAAATATATACACATAAAAAATTACATACCATATTTTAAAAACGACGTAATAAAATGACTTTATACAAGTAATTATTTATATTACTTTTAAGATACTATATTGCTTTCAGTCAATTTCAATGAAACTTGTCACGGAACTTTTATAAATTTAGTTTTTTAATATAATATATTTAAATTCAATTTTATATTTTATATTTTTTAATGTATCAATGAAAAATTTATAAATGCGTACGAATTTTTTTTATTAAAAAGTAAGTATAGTAGTTGAAATGTTTATGATGAAATACCATCAAGTATTATAACTTTTACTTCAACTTTTAATATTCTTGACTATAATATAAGCTGATGCATTACATAGGTCGGCAATAATATATATATATTGGGACTCTCCACGACGACAGGGAGTAGAATACTTTTGAAATTGTACCCAAAAATATTTTGATCTGAAAGATACAAAAGAAGTAAATATTGAGAAACAAACATAAAGGGATATGCTAGGAGTAAAGTAAAGTCCCCTCACTCCAGTTTCGTCGTCTTTATAAGTGGTTGCTGAAGTGGAGGATCCATGGATTACAGTTAGGAGGTTATCAGATATTATAGAATTTATACATTGTAATTGTATTTTTTCAGTGGATCAATATTTCTTGTAATCTGCATGATCTAGTAATGTGTAAATTATTTTCAGTTAAACTTAATTTATTCATAATTGTCATAACAAATAATGCTTCCACTCGCACTAGGTAGGCTACCTGTTTATGCTGCGAGTATTATGTATGTATGGCATATGCATCATAATATTATATGATTTGCAAATATTTATATTTATAGGTGAACCTACTAATAATCGAGATAATAAGGAAAAAAAAGGTGCTAGAAAATCAAAAGAAATTGTTTCAGGGGTCAATGAGTTTCCACTGATATTTGACATTGCTGAGTGTACTGATGACATAATAAATCTGTGCGACCAGAAGCTGCATCAAGACAATCTTATGGTTTTAAACTGTTTTCAGGTAAAGGTCTTTTGCAAGGCTTTTTGTATAATATATATATATATATTTGTTTTATATATTATACATTTTGTTATATTTTTATTAATTTTACTCTTAATGTTGTACCATTATAAAATATCATTCTATTACTACGACTGTTTAGAATTTTTTATTATGTCGAAGTATAAAAAAAGTTATGCATTTTATCCTATTTATAATGTGTAATTGTATAAGGTTTTAATATATAGATTATCGTAATTTCATTAATTTTATTTCTACAATATAATTGCATGTCGATGTTGTACAAAATTTGAATTATATACAAAGGAATTATGACATAATATCACTATTCTGTATATAATAATTGTCAACCTTGTCATAATTTAAAAATTGTTCTAGAAGGTGGTCCAACTACTCCAAAATAAAATACTTAGTTGGAGGCTGTTTTGATGTTAAATGTTAAAAATGTGTTAATTATATTGTTATATATTTTTTAATTGTGCTAATAAACATGTTATCTAGTGCATGTGACTAGGATCAGATATATTTAATACTTTTTTAGAGAACAGTGGTTCGGCTAAACTCATATATATTTGACAGAAAACATTATTTATAGATAAAAACTGCAAGGTTCAGAAAAGAATATCTTTCATTGGATTAATTTTTTTAATTTTTTTACTTACAATTCTGATATTGATTTTACTTTAGGAGAGCGAAACCATCGCATCTTCCATCAGTAAGCCTTGCCACCACAAACTTTGGCAATTCAAACTGAATATGACTCGCAGCTCTCGTCTCCGATCTGTCACCAAAAGAGACTGTCAAGTGGATCTGAAAAACAATTCAAGTCCTCTTTCTGAATGTCACCAATTTATAGCTATGCCCTCTCAAAATGAACAAACCGGTCAATTTCTTAGTTGCCTGATTGATAATAAACTTTCCATTATGGCACCTAAATGCCATAAACTCGTATATCAACTTACATCAATAATCTTTTCTGACTACCGATTGATGCATCGGGTGGTGGCTGCCTGCGAACTTGACGTGACAAAATTCGAATGCGGTCGCATCCGTGGAATTGGCAATGCAACGAAAACTTCAGTGGACCATCTTGAACAGTTGAATCAGCCTAGTTCCCAGGGGAAATCTATCGACTGTTTGGTTCAGAAACTGGGTCAACTAGGTCCGATATGTCGCAAGGAAATCCTCCGCTTGGGGGAACTGCAATCAGATGACTATCATTTGGATCGGGGACTCTTCTATGCGTGTCGTGATGCGCGGGATGCTGTTTGTGGACACATAAAGATGGCTGGGCAGGGACAAGTGACAAGCTGTCTCATTAAAAACATGGTCAATCCGGAAGTGTCGCCTGCTTGCAGGGCTCACCTCGTAAAACGGTTAGTCTAATCGCGGTCTAATGTCAATAATTAAATTGAGTTGAATAAACGAAATAAGTTTTATAAATAATTTTGAAATAAATTAAATTGTATATAAATTTTAAATTAAACATTAAATTTTATATAAGAAACTTATGCTTTTACATATCACGAACTAAAAGTGACGATTTGTAAATATTTTATCTAATGTCGTCTAAATAATTTTTTTTGAAAATGGAGGTCATCTTAGTCGTTGAAATCTCTGTCGTATTTGAAGTTTTAATTGAGTGGCAGTGTTTGAAGACAATTGGGATCAACATTTTAGCAATATACTGAAATTGAAGTATTATGCTATTGTAGACAATATATATAAATTGAATTTAAAATTCTTTGAAATCTATTGAAATATTTTTGTAGGAATTTCAATTATAAGATATAATATTCGCAATTTATGTTAATAGTATTAATAATTATATTCTTAGCCCCTATTGCAATGAATCGACTTATCGATAATACATATTTTAATTAGTAGTTTTACTTGATGTTGACCTAGTCATATATGGCCACTATTATATGATTGAGATATATTTATTAAGAAAAATAATTAACTAATAAGTTCAACTATAACAATCAATATCACGCCTTTCTTGTCCATTTATCTAGACAGCAAATGATGCAGTACTCGTACAAGACCAACTTTGCCTTCAACCGAGACTGTCGTGCTGACATCATGAAGTTCTCCTGCGGTAACACTACGACGGTCAAATCGCGTCAGTTGGCCGGGGTTATCCTCTGTTTAGAGTCAGTCGGCAAAATGAACCTTGGAAGTCTCTCCCCAATCTGCAAGTTGCGCGTCTTTGACCTGCGCAAACAATTCATGTCAAGCTATCAGGTGTCTACATAGGACTTGTCATTGATTTTTAAATATCATTATAGATGAATGCGTCGTTCCTTGCAAACTAAATGAATAAATAATATATATATACCACAAATTATTATTGGTTGGGATAATAGAAGTTGAATTAATATTATAGTGTCAAACTCTTAATTTTAACGATCCATAAAGGAGACTGACTATAAGAAGTAAAACACAATTGGAGTATTGGTTATACTCTTTGCACCGGACCAACAACTTGAATAAATGATAAGACGTGCAGGTGGAAGCACGTTATTCAAAAGAAAAATAAATAATTTTAGAAATATACGACAAAACATATGTTGGAATAGTATGGACTGGTATAGAAACAATTCATTCATAAGTCTAATCTAGCTTCTCCTTAAATTAGAATAATCTAAATGTTAGCTTATCACAGCAGAACCCTTATACAGCATCTTTTAGGTGTTCGAATTTTAGAATCCTTATTATATATTTTTATTAAATTTACTAACAATTGAAAAAATTGTGGAAATATTTATCAAAATGTCATTTTCTAGTACATATATTTAACAACTTTTCAATTAATTTATATTTAGTCGTTAATAATCAATATATCAATATATTACTATGTATGCCTCTTTCTAAACTTGTATTTTATTCCAACTCTTTTAAATTGAATTGAAATGGTATATATATATATATATATACTATTATTATTTAGTTAAATACGTCTCTATAGTAAAATATAAGAGACCCATCTATAAGCATCGCTATTATATTGTTAAGTATTTGTAAATAGGCTCAAAATGAAAAAAATTAATTTAAGAAAAGTTTAATATTCTATCCTTTTTATTTTACACAATTGATATAATAATGCGTGCAATGATAAAAAGAGAATCAGTTATACAGTATACTAAATCTAGTATACAAACTATATGTTTATAAAATGATCAATTCTTAACATAATTTGCTCTCCTGTACATATTCACTCTAACGCAAAGATACACCCGGAAGTGGTGCACTACTGTGCCTCAATAATTGAGAAGCATTGCAATAACGGTGTCGAGGTCAACGGTCGCACGATCCACTGTCTCTTGTCCCTAATGGAACCTGTCTTGTCCCAGTCACGCAATGGTCCACCGCGCATTGACATGCCGAAAAGTTGTAGAAGAGCTCTGCATTTACTTGTTAAGGTTAGTTGATGAATATTTTAATTTCCCACTTTAATCGTTTAATAATGTCATATCAGTTACAATATAATCTCATTATTTCTAAATAATTAGTCTAATTTAATATAAATAATAATTGTGTACAGTTATATATACTTTCTTCTGGTTCAAGGTCCTTGTAAGTTTCAGATAAATCTTTATTTCTGAATAAAATGTATTTGGCATGATTTTAAAAGTGTAGGAATATTTTTTAAGTAGTGCTTATTTAATTATACTGACTTAATTATAAATATCTTATCACGAGAGGTGGCTGGATCTTATTTATATCGTAGTTTGATATCATATTTTTATAATTATTTTAATTGGTCACGGAATTCGTTTAAATAATATTATAATTAAAATATTCTAATTGTTTCAACTGTGTTCCTTAACCCTTCGTACGTGGACATACTTTTTACGGTTTGCTACGTGGAGGGAAAGTATTTTATCCCCCTGGAAAACCAAACTTCCTATCATCCGATTAAGCTGAAATGTGGTATACGGATACCTACTAAAGACTTGTCGAGCGATTTTAATTTTTTTTTAATAATCAATTGGTATACTTTTTATGACCTGGTTACGTCATAAACTCCAGTTAGGAAAACTATGGGAAAATAACCATATATGCTATATATTGACCAGCTTTTGTTCAACGCATCAATTGACTTGTTTCTTTTTGCATCTGATTCCAGATCACAATATCTATATTTGTTGATATATTTTTATAATTATACTACTTATACAAAT
>JAUZND010001879.1:0-13208 GCA_034780555.1 Coelogynopora nodosa
TATTCACTTGTTAAAGACACCCGAAACGTCGTGACTTTTAATTGTTTCACATACCCAATAAAGTGTTTTTACACGCTTCTTTATTTTTACTGTTACATAATACATTATATTGTTTATATTAATAAGGTAATGATTATATATCTCATTGGATAGATTTTATAGTTTCGATACTGACGTATGTTTTTTAGAAACACATTGGGACCGGCTTAATTGCATTCATAGAATAATACAATATTTTGTGCACTATAATATTATCAACTAATCCATTTGTTTGGATGGGCTCGAATGTTTTGTGTTGACGCGAACATGTTGAAGAATCTCAGTTGGAGCACTTCGGGCTGCTCCCAAGGCGCCTTCATAGCCGTAGTGGGAGTGACGTGTTTTTGTATAAAACAATTACTCGTAATATTAAAAACATGATTTCTAGTCAGGCATGAGAATTTTCCGGTATTTTGAATAGAAAAAATATAGAATGCAATACAAAATGATAAGGGTAAAAAGGTTAGGGATATTTCCAAAAATCTTTGTGTACATTTGGTATATTTATATATTGGAAATTTAGATGCATTGTAAGTCATTTAAGCCCTGAAAGAACGCGTAGCCATACATCAGCAAAGATTGTATTTTCCAGATTTATTAAACCTCCACTTTCATGCGGGTCTTGTGTATTACCTATTTTTTTTCTTAATATTTAATGAAGTGGGCATCTTTCATTCGACGTTTAAAAGCATATAAGGAAGAGGAACGTTATTTAAGCAATTATTTATCTTAATTTATGACTATTTATATATATTTTTTTAAATTTTTGATATATATTCAGCATTGAATCTATTTTCGATATTAAATTTTTTAAATATTTATTTTGTACTATGTGTAAGATTTTTAAGTGAAACTAACATCTTAATTCATATTATGATATCAAGAAGAATATGTTGGAAATGTTTGTGGAAGTGTTTTGGGAAAAATGGAAAATTACTGAAATTACGAATTAATATATGACCCCTTACTTAGTAGCCTCGTTACAAGGGTGTCCGGTGATTGAGAAAAAATCTGGTATCAGCTTTCTAAATATTTTTAAAGTTTGTAATTGTAGCGATGAAACTGTTAATAAAATCATTGCTGCCTTTTTTATTAAAAAGTTTAAATTCCAAGAAATGTGCGTTTTAATTAATGTTTTATGTACATTTTGGAATGCCGGTATTTTAATACTATTTTTTGAAAACTATTACAAATATTTTTAAAACCATGGGAATCGAGCAGTAAACATTCGATTATATCGAGTAGGAATTGGTGTAACAGTCCCGGACATAATGCCGTTCTTATATCCGGTATTACATAACATTCTAAAAATATTATTTGTGGTTTTCGACAATTCGGTAGTGGCTATTTGGGCGTTTTCAATATTATTTGATAGCATGTAGCATCAGTAGTATGTTGTGGTTTTATAATTTTATACTTGACATAGTTTTATCCTGAACATCGAATGCGGTATTTATTGTATTGGAAGATAAATTAATTATATAAAGATAATTTAAAAAAAAAAATTTTGCGATTGTGTTGTATTTCATGTTAAAAAAATTTATTATTGATTGATTGTACGCTTAATTAAATTATGGTATTTTGTTATATATGCATAAATAATTCTATAATTATAACATATTATTATGTTAATATTATTATAGTTTGACGAAATACTGATTGTTTTATGTATCTTTTTAGATAATTATGTTTATTTATAAAAATAACATTAATATAATTTATACTACTGTCAAACAGCATAGTAGTGAGATTATTGAGGTTTTATTAATGTTCTATTGAAGACTAGACTATGATGAGTGTACAGATCGCCATAATGATATTCGAATTATGCTTGCTGTTTGAATCGATCACCACTTTATAAAACGTTTTAATTAAGACTTAACATTTTAATCATACCATGAAATTCTCAGAAACCGTAATATTTACCTTAAAATCACTCTTCTATTGACGTTATTTTACAGGTTCCGTTTTTACTTGAAGCTCGCTTTTAACTTTACACTCTTATGCTACGGTTATCTGTTAAAAGAGTATTAAAAAAATATTTTACTAAATTAAATATGATGATAGACTAGTTAACATTTGCATTTCTACAGAACACTCCTCGGAGTATAAATAATTATGCGCATTGATATAATATAACACTGTTATTAAGAATAGTTTATTATGGTGGCATGTCACTGTATCTTTCTTCTATAGCGGCAATCGATTTTTTCCCATAAATTATTGATCACGCTGAGAATATAATTTTCTCGATTTATAACATAATCGATATAACATAATAATCGCTAGAAACATAATATTATTATTTTGAAAAAAATAGTTCGCAATGTTGAGAATATTACCATGATGGTTTATATTAATTCATGATGTTGTATGTATTATGATCGTCATAATTGTATATATCTAAAACTGTTTCTCAAATTTGAACTCTGAAGTGGACTGACTATATATTTGTGTAAAATATTATATTTGTTTTCTCTTCAATCTCCAGGAAATGCTCCATGACATTCACAACCTCTACGAGTCCTGGTTCAATGAGAACAGTCCTCGATTCCCGGTCCCCAGTCGTGTTATTGTAAGCGATCCATCCTGTTTTAATATATTATATATGTTAGCGTCTTATTTTGAACCTTCTACGCAAAATATAAATACCTCAGATTAAAAATATAACGTTTATATGTATTACTGCTCTTCATTAACTGTTAGAGTTGTTTTCAAATGGAATAAGTAAAAAACGGCTCAACTTTCTATAAAAAATAGAACATGTTTACAAAGTTATAACGCAGTTTAATTTAGTTTTTAATATTTTATTATAATAATGATAAATTTATAAAAGTAAATTTATTATTGTTTGAAAAATCAGCACCCATTATTTTTCTCATTACTAACTTTAATTAATTGCATTTTGCATCGCCATTTAACCCTTCGTCTATGGAGGGGGAGAGGATATGAAGTTTTTAATTGAACGATGTAATGTATGACCCTGATTTTTTACTCAGAGGCTAAAACACGTTTATCTAACTAAAACATATAATTTGGAATATTTTAACATATCAGAAAAAATTGTGTTATTATTGATTATTGAACTATTTTATACCCCTTCACTCTGGATTTTCTTACTTGCCGATGATATTAGGAGCTAAAACTTGCAACATTAATAGAAAAAATTAGTTTATCGTAAAATATACTTTTAACTTTAATAATAATTTTATTAATATAATACTCAAATAGCATTTATAGTACTTATAGCTTATTTATTTAAGTAGTATAATAATAATTATAAATATATATCAACAAATATAGATATCGTGATGATTTGGAATCAGATGCAAAAAGAATGAAGTCAATTGGTTGCATTGATCAAAAGTTATAACATATATGGGTCAATATATAGCATATATGGTTTTCCTAAACTGGAGTTTATGACATAAGCAGGTCATAAGAATGACACTCTTTGATTAATCGTTTTGAAAGAAATAGCTCGAAAAGTCTTTAGAAGGTATCTGTATAACAAATTTCACCTTAATCGGATGATCCAAGGAGAAAACCCTACAAAATATGTCCATGGACGAGGAAGGGTTAATGTCTTTTTTATTTATATTAATTATTTTTAACGAAAACTAAAATGTATGCCTATGAATCCACTTGTGAAAATGAGTACAAATTTTAGACATTATTTTGTGAACTAAAATCGGCCATTTATTATTAAATTATAAAATTTTATGGAAATAATTTAATCTTTTTAATACTTTTTTAATCTAAATGAGACTCAAGACAAATGATATAATCAATAATAATATGCCTCAATGGAGCAACCGTTATAATAAGACATTTAATAATAATGGAAGTTTTTAGATGATTTTGGCTAGATCTAAATAATTTTATGGACGTGGGAATAAATCCGATACTAAATGAAATGTAATGAATAAGATTACCAACTTAAGTCTAATGACTGCAATTTCTATTATTTCTATTATTTTATATTTAGTTGCATTTTAAAATATAATTTTATTATATTTAGAATTATTATAATATTGATTTGTGGTATTGACTAATTTTGAGGATTAAGATCAAATATCGCCATTTACTACTATTGATTTCTATGACAAAAATTTTATATTGATTATTTGATGAATTATAAATATTTTGAAAATGTAAATTTCACAAAGGCATCGATTTATTTTTCAATTTAATAAAAGTTAAATCTGCATTTTTGAAGAACTTCTTAATCTATTACATTTTTAGTAAATTCATTTAATATTATATTAGATACCTAACTAATTCAAGCATTAAAACCCCTCAAATGCACTACTTCGAAATTGAACTCTATTAAATAATCCGATCATATATTTAATACTATTTAAACCCGCTCGACATTTCCTCCCTCCAGTTGGTGCATCTAAATTCAAATGGTAGCCATTGAATACAATCTATAAATTGTTTTAAGTTTGCCTTAAGAGTTGTATTTACTTTCTTAATTGATTTCATTTTCATGCGTTAGTAACAGTTTATGTTTACATCAGAGGGTTTCAACCTGTAATACTCCCTAAATTTTGTTTTCAGAAAATAGACGCCAATCCCCCCATGGAGCAGATGTTCCCTCTTTTCAACCAGATTAAATCCGAGATTCTTGCTTCTCTGCCTCTTGGCAAGACCTCTATTGACAAATCGAATTGATAATCTCGGCAAATGGATTTTGTCTTACTATGATAATCATCTTAGGCAGTGTGCAATATGTTCTTAAGTGTGTTATTTATTTGTCTTTGTGTCATATTGTCGTGTGTCTAATAGTGTTCTTCGACACCGAATATATGTATACAGTAGTAAAATATGTACGTCTTCCGCAACATTTACTATTAACCAATCAAACTGCACCATTTTTCTAGTCGATGGGAAGCTACCTGAAAATCATTTTTATTTCTATTTTAATCGTTCAGCTGTGAATTAGACTATCATATAAATAATTTACTGCTTTTTGATTGAGTTTATTTGTTAGAACACTCTCATTGTTTTTAATGAGTAGTAAGTTCATGAATAACATATTTAGCAATTACCAAATACATGGTTACCAAATGCATTTAGTCAATTCCTTAATTAATCTTTATACCTATAAAATCTGATGGACGATGTAAATATCGAAAATCAAGCTTGTTGGAGCACTGTAAAACTCATCGGTGTATCATTCGGATGTATTGTTATTATTTTGGTTGCTTCATGTTATGCACAACATTGATAATATAATAAAGAGAGAATAGTGTTTATCAACATAGATCAAGACCACAATGCTTGTTATCTGTAATTTACTAAATTAGAGCTACTATATTTTCACAAACAGTGAGTTTACATGTATGGTACAACATTTTTAGCATTTAGTTATTTATATTATTGTTCTCAATTGAGGTTTTGATGAAGCGTAACAATCTTCACATTATCTGTTATTAGAAGCTGACATAATATGATCGCTTATTCGCTCGCTATAGTTATATTTATTAAAACTATAAATTTATAAATTACCGCGTTATTGTTTATTAGTTAAATAGATTAAATTATTTACTTTGCTTGCTTTCGAACAGATATTTCGCATATTTATAAATATAGGAAACTATTGTTACGTTCTGATTTAAGTAATATTTGTTCATAACTTGCGGTCGGTTTTGTCTGTCAAGTTAATTATGATTTTTATCTATTTTAGTGTAATTATACATCAACATTGTTGAAAATAAAGTTGCGTTTAAAAATAGTCTTATCTGAAGATTTGAACCTAAATATCATGGTCGTTGATATATTTAATCAAGAAAAAAACCTATAATTCTGTTCATACACTATTCTATTGTTGATAGTTAGCAAAATGATGTGTCTTTTGTTTTCATAACTGGTATAATGTAAAGATTTTCAAATAATAATCGTTAATTTAGATTAATGAAACTAATTAACTATTGATTTCAGTTTGTTTGAAGTTTGATTAACTCTTAAATTGTTCTCATGTATGTAAGGAATGATAATCATGATGTTTGTAAATAAACCTTATTGTCTTCCTGATTTTCTCTATTTCAGCATAAAAATGAGCTTAAATAATGTTATATTATATTCGCATTTGGATTGAGAAAACTCAACATATTTATTTTAATTATTTTTTTACATAAACTCAATATGTTTGACATTTGTTTGCCATTTTTACATGTTGTATTGCTCTACTGGTTTTAATAGTCGTTCAATATATCATTATGTATTATTACGTCTAGTAATGTTCGTCTACTGTCTTCCACAATTGTTTTTTGTTCCTTTTCACATTAGAATGCCACACTGTCTGCCCATGACGTATTACTTCAAATAAAATTATAATATTTGTGCATTATGTTTTGTTTGATGCTTTCTTATGGTGGATAAAAGTTTTGGATATACTTGAATATCGATTAATTTAAAATCGAAAAATCATTATTGAGAATATTTTGATCAGATAAGCTGCGAATCCATTTAAAAAATTGCTGCGCAACGTCCTATTGGTATGGAATTCGGGGCCAAAACTAAACGAGTATGAACGAGCCAAATTCTAAACAAAAATTTGAACAGCTTTTAGAAAACTTTCTGACTGTTATCTAAACTTCCTAACTCTGAGCCACCGACTGTAAAATTGGTTATTGGGTTTATCAGATTCTGGTAAATTAATTATATTAAATTAATGATCATATTGACAAATACAACATTTTACTAAGTCCCGAGAACTGCTATGAAATGTATTCAAATAATAAAGTAGTTTCGCTTTAAAAAGGGTACACGCATGTTTGGACTAACCTTTCATTAGTTATACTATTAATTTATTAATTAAGTTATAACTTAAAAAGTATATCTTGTAATAGTCTTATCTAGGGAAAATCGTTGATATTATCGTTATTTTATGTAGTTACATAAATTTTATCAGAGTGGGTTACGCATAAGATGAACTATAAGGTTCATAGTATACAGCCAACTCTTGCTTGGTACAGAATAAGAGTAACTTAATAAAATAATTAAAACAAAAAAGAGCAACTTTTTTATAAGATCTCAAAATTTTCTAAAAAATTATAAAAGTTATTTACAATTTCTTAATACGCAGTTATAGATTATTTGAATATATATATACGTAAAACCCTGTGTTTGAATTAGAAAATATTTATAATCCAATTAAATTTTTATATTAACGCAAATGTATCTCTTAAAAGGCAAAATTCTAATTTATTTTAAAATCGACTAGCTATTTGGCAATCTTTTGGGTCAAATTGAGGAAAAGCAGGCCTTTTATATCACTAGATACATAACATTATTATAGACATTTTGATTTTCTTAATTTTTTTTGATAATGTTGTAAACTTTTGTTTTGAGGAATTGTTTTAGCAGATTATTATCTTATTAATATTAAATATGTTATTTTATCTATAATACTTGGATTTAACAACAAATAAAAATGGTGTCACACTATAGCCGGATCATTTTCGAGTACATCATTATTCTTTGTTACACATTTATAAATTAAGTTTCTGTCTAATATTATGATCAGCTACATTTTTATAATATTATTTTCTATCTTTTATTTGTGATATATTTTTGTTTTTCGTTATTATAATAAATAATTTATATAAATACAAAGACTTTTGGTTGATCATTGCATTTAATTGTTAGAAAATTTAGAATAAAAACTTTCCATTTTAGGAACAAAACTAATGTAGGATACGTCGGCACTAAGCAACGGACGTAGACTAGTGTTTGTTATATAATAATATATTATACATCGTATCACAAGAGAAGTTTTAATATTTCATAGACTTTTCTAATTTTAGTAAAACATAGGCAATGAAGCATCGGATCCACAATTACAATAGTACTAAAAAATTAGACTTGTATAAAGGAATTCCTATTAAATTACCTTTCAGTTGCTAATGGTTATTCGTTGTTTAGTTTTTCCCACTGTCTGTTCCGACAGGATAACATTAAGCTAAATTAACCAATCGTATGAGAGTAAATTGCGGTTTATTGATTTCTTCTTCATATTCGCCAGTTAACGTTTGACGCATATTTTTCGCAGTGGATTTTCTGGATTATCTGAAGGTATATATTTTATTATATACTGATAGTTTGATTTTTGCTCTAAAATGAGTGGTTGGGTGAGCTTGTATATTTGGTTATCATTTTACAGAATAAATTAAAACTATTATACACCCGTTCTCAAAATGATCGCTTCAATCGTCGGCATATTTTAAACGGAGTTAATACTTTTTCAGTAAAAAAAATGCGCTGTCTCTGGGTAGGGTGGGCCTTTTTAACATGGCTTTCGGCCATGCTGTGCACCGGTGGATGTCTACTCCCCTACTGGATCAAGGGCACCCTCAAGACCAGCGTCGAGGTGTACAGTGATCTCGGCCTATTCCGTCGCTGTGTCTACCCCGTGTACGGGCAGAAGGGGGAGGTCCAGCTGCGTCACAGCTGCGGGCACTACGACTTCGACGCTATACCGCATCGATTCTGGCAGGTCTGTCTCATCCTGCTCAGTGCGGCTTGCTGTATTCTCTTCTTCCTCACCTTTCTACTCTTCTTCCTGGGGTTCTGTCTCGACTTGTTGAAGATCAAGGGGGTTCATCGCAGTTGCCAGTTCGGACAATTCTCTGCCGGTGAGGGTTTAATTCTCAGTTATGCTTATATGTAGGCGATTATAGTTAGCAAGATTTGATTTATAGTTTTTATTAATATATAATAAGTCTGTATGTTAAATATGGCGCGTTGCCACATAGTGCCGTAGAATATACAATATTATATATTGATATATTTAAAAAATAATAATATATAATATTATTAAATCATTTTTTTAAATTATTTTTTTAATCTTTACCTTTATAATTGTAATATGTGTTACAATATACTGGATATGAAAAGTCATATTATATATATATATATATCCAATTTATATTTATGACCCGTTAATTAAGATAATGCATATTGCGTAAATCTAATTTTTTAAAATTTATATTGGTATTTATTATATTATTTAAATGACTTAATTTAAATTAGTAAAAGTTGTGTTTGAAATACTAACTCTTATTGATAATCCCATCATTTCTCAATCATCATCCCATCAATTTCAAGAGGGGACCACATAAATAAGGGGACACATATTCTTTTTGCCTTATAAGTCACTCAAAAATACCCTTTTATAAGAAACAGTATGAAGTAGTTATTTTATAAAATTTATATATCCCTTTTGTAATGAATACAAAAATGAACATTTGAGGCAAATAAAAGGCGTGTTATGATGTATAGCCTAAATGACTTATTTTAATATATAGTAATTAAGTAATAATTAAGTAAAAAATTAAGTAATAAATAGTAATTAAGAAGTGGACTCTAATACAGCAGACAATGAATGTCTATACACTTCATAATTTAATAAAAATACCATCATCAAATTTTAGACGAAAACCTCTATTTTATTTTATTTATTATATTATTAATATTTAAAAATTGGCCCAAAATGTTAAAAAATCTGCAAAGAGAGTTTGGAAAATACTGATAGATACAATAGTATTATCGCATCATATAAAATACGAAATTGACAATTTATAAAGGTTCATTATAGTATACTGCATATTATATCTTCCAGATCTACGTAATTTATTGTGAGATGAGGATGTTAACACTCTGACAGCTCACATAAATATATACATATTTAATTAGTGTTTTCTTTCTCACATTTATATACTATTCATTGCCGTACGCTTTGAATTCTGTGTTAGGTAAGGCCAGGGTTGTTGGCAATATATACAATACCCTTCCTGAGTTTGAAAGGTATAGCAATATTAACATCCCTGTCGTGTTATGGTAGCTCGGTTTTAAGGAAAACCTTTTCTGCAGCTATATTTTCTTGCTAAAATATGTTTATTTTTATCAAATGATATAGATATGCATTATATTCTCATTTCAAATGGAAATAGTAATATCAAATTTAATTTAAAAATTAAATAAATACGACATTTAAATAGAGTATTGATCGCGTAGCTGTATATGCGGCTATTATCGAATTCTAATTTAACGCTATGACAATGTGCGTTTAATTCAGTTGAGACTTTAGCGTTCTATATTATATATAGCTATATATATATATAGCTATTTACTGACCGTACGACCCCTGCGGGTCACCGGATATATATATATATATATATTACATTTACTGTTCTACATTCAAATTTAATGTTGTTCGCTTTTAAATTGTATTGATTATTTGAAAAGTTATTATTAGATACATACTTCTATATCACTTGGTGTACTGTAGATTTGAAATATGCAATAGGAATACCGTTCAAAATTCCACTATAGACAATGTATATACCATAGAGTATAATATAGAATATAAGTACTAATTACTCTATGGTATATACTATGTAATAATAATTTTAATAATTTGGAAAAAAATTACTTTGAAGTCGTCGTGCGTGACTGAGTTACTGTCATGTCACTTTTGTCATAGTTTGTTCTATTGATTATTTTGTATATATATAATGTATTTTGAATCAATATTTTGTTAATTTTAAAATTGTACAGTGTAAATATTTATATTTAAATTAATAGTATTGTTAATTAAAAAAAAAAATTCTCAAAGATGCTTTCGGAATTCCTATAATTACTGTAACCTCATTTTTTATTTCTTTTCCAGACATAGACATTGAATTTTATCCGACAATATTTATAAATATTTAACCATCTGTGGCTTTTTTGTTTTGTTTCGGTCAATAATATTTTTTGATTATATTATTATTAATCATTATTGAGTAGGTACGTAGTATGTCGATTATTCAATTATGATTATTTAAATAAAGAATTACTTGAATATTAGATTATACTGATATTAGTAATATGTTATAAATATATATGATTAATATAATATTTCAGATGTTCTTTATAACTCTAAATACTCTATGATTTAATACGTATTGGTTACGCAATTTGACAATATATTTCCACAAAACATAAATTATTCATTTTGTTTGAATTTTTAATACCAGTTTGTCATATTCTCTGCGGTAGTAATTAATTTTTACTTTTTGATTTAATTTAAATGGTCAAATTGGTTCACCGCTAAAGCATGCATATGGCTTATAATATGAAGGGTGTTTATATATAATCTGTTTTGTTTTTATCTTCGATTTCTCGCTGACCTTTTAATAGTCGATAATTGAGTTCTCGAAGAATCCAATTTTCAATCCTGTCAAGTTAACAATGAAGGGAAAATGTGAGAGGATTGCGATCAATAAAAATCTGGTTCATTTTGTTCTGGCTTTCATATAAATGATAATAGATAGGTACACTGTAGAAGTAATCGGTTTATATATTTTGTGTGTATATTCAGATGAAAATGATATAAATAAATATAAACTTTGGAAATCTGCAAGAATGAGAACGAAATATAGAAAGATGAATATTGTACAAAGCCTTTCTTTATAATATGGGCTATAGAGATTTGTATACAGATATACAGATAGCGCATTGATGTGGGAATTATTTGATAGTATATCAGATATGATATATGTATAAAACCATCGATAGCTATATATGTGGCTGTATTTAAGAAAAATATATAATCGGATTAACGTTGGTGATTGAGTATGGGAATGAATGGGACTGTTAGCGTGATTATAATATCAACAATCTTTAATTATATAGTGCCTAGGAAAGGATTTTTTTAGTTAATTATATAAACAGTAGAACTTACAGAGGATAGATGGGGAGGGGAGTGGGGTTAAACATAACACATTTTGTTTCGGCACATGCAGTGCAACAAGTTTACATTCGTTTGACCTGAAATTTTGAAACATTGGTTAAATATCGAATATATTTGCAGGCATTTTTTGAAAGAAAAAAAATGGTTACACGACGTGCTGGTGGCGGTGATGTCCTAATTTCACATAATAAACAAACTCACTTTTACCCAAATATTGACATACCTTTGTAGCTATTTCAAGATACATTTTGTATATTCTCATCAAATTATCTCTTTAAATTTAGTTAAATATTAAATTTTTTAAACGGTTAAAATTTTATGAAGTCATCAGATGCGCAAAAAGTAGTATTTTTGACTAAATTAAAATTATATTATCTTCCCAACCAGTTGATACGTTTTATTGCAAATTGTTTAATATCTTTATTGAATCCAGACATATAATACATTATTTAAAAAGTATAGAAATCATTGTAATTAGGCATCGTTACAACTACAAAATCAATGAATATTTTTCATTTTTATATAATTGCAACAAAACACATTTTTGCAATTTATCAATAATTTTAAAAATGCTAAACAATGTGGATTATTTTATCATCAAATATCGATCGTTTAAGTAAATATAAAAAACTATAAAATTTATTAATTTGAACAAATAGTGACGTTTTTCACATTAAACCACGTATAATTGTGTCGCTGTTCTACATATTATGGTTGTTCGTTTGTAAAGTTTAATGCAGAATGTCGTTTATGTTTTATTCGTTTTAATCGAAGATTTGCTATACAATGGAAGAATGTCTAATGTAATTTAGAAAACCTTGTTAGAGAAATTACTTTTTCATAAAAAAAGTACTAATTAGACGAAATCTTCAAATTAAAAGTTTTTTTAATAAATTATTTGCGTATACGGACTAATTTAATTATTACCTATATAATATAATTCAATTTGGACAAACAAATCTTTTATTTAATTTTTGAAGTGTGGGTTACAAAGATAAACTACACATAATACAGTATGTATATATTACTTGTCATAACATATAATGTTGTTGTGTTTTATTAAAAAATATTGTACACAACACAAATAGTTACATTAATAATTTTGGATATGTATAGGTCCTACATAAAAAACGATTATATACATATTATGCAGGCGTTCAATGGGAATTTGTTAAGGAACTTCATACTAACAATAGTCGAATTGCCTTACATGTCCAAAATGAAAAACCTATTTAAATTGATTTTAACGTAAAATAAACTTTTATGCCACGCTTATATTATAAATGCGTGAGCAAAATTTTTTGCTCACTGTTTCTAGTGAACAAAAAGAAATCGCTCTATGTTTTTATTATAGAGTGAGCAAAAAAATCGCTTCATTGATTTTTTTGCTCACTGCATTATGAAAATGTCACTAAAATCAAGACTT
>JAUZND010001880.1:0-13206 GCA_034780555.1 Coelogynopora nodosa
TGAATAGGGCGCCCTCCTGAAATTCTGACTTCACTGAATAGGGCGCCCTCCTAAAATTCTGAATTCACTGAAAAGGGAGCCCTCCTAAAATTCTGAATTCACTGAATAGGGCGCCCTCCTGAAATTCTGACTTCACTGAAAAGGGGTGCCTTCCTAAAATTCTGAAATCACTGAATAGGGTGCCCTCCTGATTTGTACCCTCTATAAAAAAATTACGCCTTTTTCTGTTGCTTACTTATATTTCTTAATTCTATAAAGTAGAAACTTTCTTACTTTTTTTACAAACACACCTATACTAATAGTACAGCTGCTGAGGCGGCTTATTCAAGTTTATACGCAGATTTGAATCATCTCAAAATCTGAAAGTAAATTAACTCTTCACTTGAATTTTCTTGAATTTCTTGAACTTCTTCACCTTTTGAGCTTCTGTATACTATAAATGGCTAAAAATTCATAAAATTATAAATCAAAGTTTAGCAATTTTATAACATTTAGTTATCATCTGTATACATATAATTTAATAATGTACAAATAATTTTTTTGACGGCGCCGATGTGATAGGCTTCACTACGGTGATTTAAATAAGCTGAACAAATTCCTAGACTTTTTGTTTTAGCCGTTCTCATCCCTTCATAGCACGTTTCTAAAGGCACATTATAGTATACAGTATGAACCGACCTTAAACCTCTACGTCTGACCGACTCTCTAGGTAACTTCACCCAGTTGATCTGGCTTGACACCTACGAGGTGGGATTTGGCAAAGCCCACAAGTCGGGCAAGTGTATCTGTGTGGCCCACTATCGATCCCCAGGGAACGTGTTGGGCCGATACGTCGAGAATGTGCGTCCGTCTGGTTCACAGGCGGTTGCCGATAGGGCATCTGATCCAGAGGAGTTAATTGTGGAACATGCAGGTATCATCAGTTATATAGCGGATTGATGTTTCGCTTGAGTTTATCATGTTGGAATGATGAGTCAGGTTATAATTAATAAAAAATACGTATATCACAGGGTGCATGCCATCGCATAGAGAATATTTTTTGTCTTTGGATAACGATATTTTGGATTCAATTATAATACACTTAAATTTGTTTCGCTATATTTGGATATCGAATATATAGAATATTGGATATATAGAATGTCGGAACCGGACTGATGAAAATGAATTAAACAATGTAACATGAAAACAATTTTCCCTTTATTAAAATTTCTAGTTTTTGGACAGATAGCATAAACTATATGGTTTCACGTAGAAATACTATTTCAAATAGAAGTACCTATTTCAGTTTGTAAAAAAGTGTAAAAACCATGCTTTTTTATATACTAGGAAACTCGAAAAAAATATTGGGTGACTAAAATTCTGAAAGTTTTACGAGTAGGAACACTGTATTATAATTCTTCAGCGTTGATCTATTTCAATTATGTTCATGTAGTATAAGATTTCCAAATTACTTAAATTTTTTCATACCCGCTTGTCTGTTATAATTCTGTTTCTAAACATTGTTGTCCATTATATATGAAATATACTGAAAAAGGTAAATTATATTTTAAATAAATATTTGTTTAGTATTTCTAAATTCTTCATTTAGAAAAAATAATGTTATACTTTAAAATACTATTTTGATAAATATTGATATGATTTTTATACGACAAAATTGTCGTATGGCAATCAGCTAATTCTTTCATAAATATAATTGCTGACAATTAATTATTTTTAGATATATTATGCTTCTATAAAATAGCCCTATTGCCACTTTTTTGTTTAAAATAGTTGCCTTGACATAGTTAAATACTAATTATTCAGTTTAACATTTAATTTTGTCGAAATGGATTCTCGGTTTCAGCTGATAGGTTGGGTTGTTAAACTTATACATTTTCCGTCCATTTAAGGACCACGAAAGACGAAGGAAACAGTTCACACAGAGAGATGCGTCGACGAGGATGGCCGTGTGTTTGAGCTCAAGCGAAAAACGATTCAGTTTACGGATGATGATGGGAATGTAAGTCAATTTTTTTTCGTTTTTTATTTTGGAAATTGGATTTTTATATCAAAACGCTCGCGTTTTAAATGTTTTTAGCTTTATTATTTTCTATATGACTCAGTTTTTTTTACTGCTTTTGTTAACCACAGCACAATTGCACTTTGGATTGGTACAGTATGTATATGTTGAAGATAATTATTATTTCTGCTCAATTAAGTAATTCAAAATATTCATAAAGTATTTGTTTAATAATTTTTTGCTTCTAACATGCATGTCACATCAATATGATTTAATATAGTAATATGAGTAGTAAACAAGTAAAATAAAAAATATTTTTATGAGAGTGTTAAATTGATTTAAATTACTAATGAATAGGTAGCTTCAACTGATAAAAGTTATAATATATGACTATATAAAAGTGACTAGCAAATAATACTATGTTGGTTGTAAACACATAAAAAGTACCTATTATTTTGTTATTAAGAGCTCAAGAGTCATTGTTTGGATGGAAAAATATAAGAATGACCACCGCATATTCTTTTTAAACAGCCGATATTAAAAGTGAAACAATTATTTCAGATTAAGTCACGTAGGTAATACGGTTTTATATTTCATATTATAATAATGTTTATTTAAGAAGTTATACTGAATTTGATCCATTTACCATTTTTGTCATATTAATTGATTAAAGGTTATTACCGCCATCACGTGAATTTTGCTCAGTTAAATAAGCGGAACTAGAAACTTTGTGACTAATTAAAAATAGTTGATGTTCTTACTCCATTTGTACTCACCGTTGACATATCGTTACTCTAAATCCAACCTCGAAGTTTCCTTTACACGAAATTCTGTAAAAATATAGTGGTAGGCCCCTACTAATCATCTTAAGTGGAGATATTTTAAATAAATTAATAAATTATTATAATCCTATTAGGTGTATTGACCGAAACCCTTTAATGGATTAAATAGTTATCTTAAACGAAGATTGGTAAAAGTCGCTATTTCGTATAGCTGTTTATTATCTGCATCGTTGAATTAACATATCATTAAAAAGTGCTGTGATACCTAATAGTTTGTCTGGTATAGTTGGTTTGCGTTATTTGATAAAAATGGATTCTTAAAAAAGAAGAGCCGTTTTATATTCCAATGATTACCTCATAATTTAATAGTTCTACTTATAAGTAATTATGAACATATTTATCATCCAAAGGGAAGGAACTCTATCTGAAACTGAAATCCGTGTATACAATACTGATGACAAATTACAAAATACTAAAAGCAGCTATATAATGTGGGTCAATTGAGAAACTAATTTATTTAAATGAAACTTAATAAATACTAAGCAATTATTGGATCCGTTATTCCTCAATAACAATATCATTAATAATCATTATAAAATGAAATTGGATGACACCAAAGGAAATATAAATACCAAGTTTCAATTCCGACAATAATAAATAATAGTATTTCTTAAACCATTGTAATTTATAATTTAAAATAACTACAGATCAACATGAAAATAATATATTTAGTGAATATAGATTACAATCAATAATACTAAACAACTATGCTACTATATAGTAAAGACTATTTATTATAAAAATACACTAGTTATATCATTACAGTATACTATACATTGACAAATATTTTTTTACAGCATTTACGATTTTCTATTTTGTACATGATATTAAAAATAAATGCCTCAAATTAAAAAAAATTCTGAATATATCATTTCCAGTTAATAGTTAATACTATACCGCACAATATAAAAGTCATTAATTAATTTGAAGAGTCAAATATTTGCATATGAATAAAATGTTAATATACACACGGATAAATTGGTTAATATACACCGTCTGTATAAAAATTCTTTATATATAATAAAATCCGTTTAGGTTAACCGACATTTACTGATGGTCAGAGTTCCATATTAACTTTGTTAAAAACCTTAGAAAGAATGGAAGAAGACGTACAAGTTTTAATCCACATATATTTATTATATTTATACAATATCAAAAACATTTTATGGTAAACACATTTGTAAAACATGAATACCAGAATGTCAATTAATGAATCAAACAAATTTCCCCTTAACAAAATTTAATATTGTTCGTTGTGAATTATTTACAAATATAATAATAAAAAAATCTAACTTGGTGCACAACAGTGACTATATTTTTGTGTTGTGGGGATTTTAAAGCTCTACGACGTCTACTAGTTATACATTGAATCGATCCTTATCAACAGATTTTTGTCGGTGCTTTGAGTAGGTTGGCAGCATCGAATACATAGAAACCAGCTTTAGCATAGTTTTTGCTGAAAAAAAATCGAGCGCTTGACTAAGTGTGCTTTTATGCGAGTGAAGGTTCTGAAATGGTTCTATTCAGTTTTAATTTGAGTTTATTTCCCATCTGTAGTTAAATGTTACAACAAGTTGATATCTAATTTTGACAAACTAATATGGATAATAAAATAAAAGTTTTCTGTTGAAGGGTCTCATTGTTGATGGTTTTAATTCCTTCAAATTTTTTCAAATCAAAAAATTTACTTGCTGTTTTAATTTTGTTCTATACTGCGAGCTGGAGTAGATTTCTTGTAATTTGAAGCCTTTGAATTGCTTGGAAACACGCTTATTTGAGGTAGTGGCTATATTGACTAATACGGCAGACTTAAACCTATTTGTTATTTTTCAGAAAGTTATTTAGTTTAATTAATTTTTAATGATTTAATTTATTAATAACATCTTTTCATTATTTCGTGAGACATACGAAAAAAATTTCCTTTTATTTTGGCCTATTAGAGCGTACTTTACTCGAATAAATCTAATCCTTATTGATGTTTTCCGGAGCTGAATGAACTATATTATATTTATCATTTTTTATGCATCAATGTTATCTGTGTTCATTCCATCTCGTAGTCTGGGTTATCTAGATGTGTGCATTTTTGTAGTGTTTTTCGTTTTTTAATTTTAAGCAACTGGATGAATAGAGTCTCTTCGTATTTACTTCGCCTAAATGATGGTGAGGGATTGAGAGAATAAACTAATATATAGCAAATTCCTAAATGTAGATAAAGTATAAACATCTAGTTCCTTTTGTATGTATGAAATGAGGTCTAGATAATTTTTTTAAATTCTCGTGGCACAGGTAAAAACAGCAGGTAATTTTTGTTAAATGTATGACTGCGAAATTTTTATACCTAGTAAGTAAGAAATATAATATGCGAGGTTATATATATATATATTATGTTTCACCAATTGTTTTGATGTATATTGTATTTTTCATTAATTTTTATATTATGCTCTAAATTGTTAATATTAGTTATTATGTTGCTTGTTTTCCTAATGAAATGATTACTGTACTGATTTTATTTTTCAGTTTGTACTTGATAGTCAGCTTTGGTAGGAAAAACATTAAAAATCAATCACAAATGTTACTAGAATAATGTTTTTTGTTTTATTTGTCGTTCTTGTTTTTGCTTTGCACATCCTAATTTGTGTTTTTTTCACTCACATTATATATACGTATGGTATTGTATTTGAGATATTTTAAAGTACTAAATACACTTTGTATTAATTTTTATAATATTATGTATTTCACAAATGCTTTCACTTTTAAGTAATTGTAATTTTATTGTTACAAATAATTGTTATTTTAAACACTTTAAAAAATAATTTATACGTATATATGTATATATCACATGAATTATGCATTATGTTTTTTATCCATTTATACATATGTTTATAGGCCTATTATGTGATACTTAAAAAAGAAATAACTAAAAAAACAATGAATGACTATACGTTCAATATTCTTTAACATTGTTTATAACCATTTTCTGGCTATTTGTTTTCTTCAGGTTTCCCTGATTTTCTCTAAAAATCGTTTACGCGTTAGGTTAATTTTATTACCTTGCTTTTGCACCAGTCCACACAAGTTTTTCCCCGGCTAACAACCCTTTTCAGACTATTTATGATATAACACTATATTATTGATCGGATATTTTTTAGGAAGTTATATTACGAAGTCCCATAGCTGTAGAAATATCTAAATAATCTATTACTAATCGATAAATAGGTTTATAATATATTTCAACTTTTTACAACCATAATGGTCATGTTAAACGTAGCTGTACTAATTAATTATATAATGTAATATTTAGAAAATATTGTCAAACTATTTTAATGCAACTATATACTGCTTGTATATATGTTTACAAATAGAATAGGCCCCAAAATAAATATCGAATGCGTTCCATTTATATATATGTCTATTAGTAGATTAGTATCGAATTGACCCCATTTTACGTGGGGCCTAATCGAATGGCATTCGACATTTTGGGTAGCATTTGATATTATTCTGGGGTCCATTCAATTAGTAAAACTATATATACAGTTTTGAGCATAAACGTGAAGTAATTGTCAATTATCTTGAACAATCAATGACTCTGTGAAATCGCTGTGATTATTCTTTAATGTATGTATGTTTTAGACAAATTATAGATACAAAAAGTAAACTGTACTGCCCTACAAGAAGTATGACCCGGTCAACCTGTGCTATCAGTGTTTTTTGATTTTTACGTGCAATTTTTCAGGGAGTAAAATTTTATTTTGTGTCTAAATGCATATTATACTTTACTTACCATGTTATGCTACGTATATTATAAGTTTGTGTGTGTGTGTATATGTGTGTGTGTATATGTATGTATATTCTATGCCATGTATACTACGCATTTATAATATTCAACTTTATTTACTTAATTTTACATATTACCGTAAACTATTTTTTTGGATGATTGTTTCGACAGATTCGAGTCAATTTTTACTCCCTTCAAGTTATAGGTAAATCTGTAGGGTGCTGTTTTGTAAAACATCTGTTCCACTTCCAGGTTTTTGCTAATATTTATCGATTCTATTCTATATGAGATATCCATTAAAGTCATGTAAGTATAAATGAAATTCTTAACTATATTTTAAATGTATTTCATGAATATTTAACAAAATTTGAACACAGTTTTATATAGTTTAATACATTTTGTTTAGAATTGAGTAGTTTTAAAATTACTCTTAAAACTGTAAAGTAATATTAAAAACTATTTTAAATTAAAATAGTAATCATACCTAGTAGGTTTTTATAAATCTTTTTAAAGTGGAATACTATATTTATAGCTTGTTAAAAAGAATAGACTCCTTATTTTTTTGTTTTACAAGTCTAGGGGTCAATAATTACTTTTTATTTGGCATTTGTATACCACATATGTATAGTAAAATAATAAATAAATTATTTAAAGTTAATTTTGGACAGTTGTATTTAGCTTATTGTGAGTTTTCTAGGTGGCATAATATTACTTTTACATTATTATCTAACAGATAAAACAAAAATTCCATGTGAAACAGTTTTCTTTCTATCATTGACTCTTAGATGCTTTTATATATTGTGAATTCACATTTTTGTACGAAGATTATCAATTTTTCATGTTCTAGCTTATGCATAGATCAATATTAACAAAAAACTGTTGTTTTACAAAAACAGCAGCTACAGATTCCCCTATAACTTGACTGGACTTCAACTTTTCTGCAATTAAAGAATGTAAAATTGGTAATTATTTCACAACAAAATGTAATGAATGTTTTGGCTATAGCTTCACTAGTACGATCCTACTAATACATCATTGTTTGTTAAATGACTAACAAGTAATCAATGTTTTATTTTCTTTAACAATATCCCTTTCAGTTTAATTTAGTTTTATTTATTAACGTTATAGAATTTTATATCTGAGTTAACAACCTGAAAATTGAAATAGTTTTTTTGTCTAATACATTGTATTAAGTAATTAAACTATTATGTTATGTAGTATAACTGTTTGTTTGGCATAGTAGTCTAATTCATTATATTTACGTATTTTCATACGTATTGTTATTTTTATATGCAAACACATTTAAGTGTGGGTGACTAGGGGCAATGACAATACGTTTAAACACAAATTTCAACCACCAATGTAATGTAATTTAGCTTATATTGTGGATTTAGTTTTTATTGTGTCGTTGTTTTACTTGTTTTGAATACACTGAATAGTATTTAAACATTGAGACAAAAATATCCTGATATTTCAAGCAACAAAAACTGTAAAAGTTATAATTGGTGAAAGTTTATTCAATCACCAAAACGTAGCAGCAATCTGTAACATTTCAATCATAATTAACGAATTGTTCACTCCTTTCTTCAGGTGACCGAAAAAGTTGAGGAATCGCGCACCTATGATACGGGCAGTGGTGGTTCAAGTCCCGAAGAGGATTCATGTCGATCAATCGACGATGAAGAGTTTGCCAAGTCGTTAGAAGTGGGTCTCTCTTTCTCTTCCTGTATTATGTGTATACATTGTAGATAGTTCTGTATCAGATATTATTGCCATGCTATTTCTATCTCAACTTTCTCTCTCTGTGTCTTTCGCTGAAGTTCTATATTTCATTACCGGCCATTTTGTTTACTCAGAATATTTTCTGTCTACCTACACATTTCTCTCTGAAGTTCCTCCTCTGTCTCTCTCTCTCTAGTTCCTCCAAGTATAGTTATTTTAAAATTCAATCATTGATTCGGTTATCCCGCCAACTTGTGCATTTTTGTGGAATTTTTTCGGGTTATTTTATTTGTGTTCTCATTTTATATAATATAGCATAGACTATTCAGTAATTTCGTGTTGAATAAAAAAAGTAGATTTTTCAATGTTAATGGAATACATAAAATCTATATATTTTATTCTTCGTCACACATTATTAAAATGTTTCGTGAATCCACTAAACCAGTAAAATACAAGTGTAACTTGAAATAGTGTCTTCGTTTACCTGTTACGTTTATAATAAAAAAGAAATTGATAAAATATTAAATATCTATTAAAATGTATTATAAATATGCAGATGAACTATATACATAATTAGAAATTTTAAATTGTAAATATGTTTGAATTAATTGAAATTAATTGAATTTATTTGAATAATTAATTGAAATTAATTGAAAATTAATTGAAATTAATTAAAATTTGAAAATAATGTTTTAGACAACTTTTTTGAAAACGATCCTAATTATTCTTTTGGCTTTATGCTTATCATATAATCATATAGTGTGATATAATTTTAGCATTGTATAGCCCAGCTAATTTCTTTTGTATTAAAATCAATCTAAACAGAATAATAACTGCTAAATAAGATTGACAGATCTGTTAAAAGCAAAACTGACATATTTAAGAATTTTTATTCCGCGTTTTAAGGATTACTTTTTAGCAATACGATAACTAATTATTGTGTTAAAGAGCCCAATCTGACGAAGTTACTATTGCGTTATAAAGTGCTTCGTATTGGCGTGATGTGAATATTCTTAAATACATCCGTTTTTCTTTTTAAAGATCTATCAATCATATTTTGTAATAGTTATAACTTATTGTTCAATTTAGATTGATTTTAATACAAAAGAAAGTAACCCGATTATATATTATGTTACACTCTTAAGTGGCTGATTATTTCGTTCAAGTAACCAGTGTTTTCATATTTTCTGTTTAGTAGATATCGATTTTAATTTAGTTTTTTTTAATGTATTGTAGAAAAGCATTTTTTTGATTTGATGATTATAAGTTTTATCATGTAGGCGTATTTTATATTTTAAATATCACCCTTCTTTAAACTATTCTTTTACATTGATTTTAAAAATATTAGTTTCATGACAAGTTCATAATGTTGGTAAAGTGAACATAGGTATGATAGTGTATTTATGATTGATTTACTTAGCTTAGTTTCAATTCTTTTCCTATTTTTTAGTAAAAATGTATATTCTGCTTTACATTGTAAATGAAACGATGTGTAGTGATATTTTTTATTTTGTAAATGATTTATTGATAAAAAGGTAATCCTCTATAAATGTATCTAACCTAAACTTATTGAATGTTTTCCAAGAATCTCATTATTAGTATAACAAAACATTCATCCATTATTAATTGCTAATAAATTAAGCATCAATAAACTTGACTTTTATGTTCCTCTGCCTTTTCTCCCCAGAATTGAAGTCACCTTTAGCTGTTTCTTTGTTAAAAATACACAAACCTCTATTTCATTGTTTGTGATTCTAAAATTTTCTTTTAATTAAATCTTTTACAAAATAAATTATATATTAATTAATCTTATTAACTCGTTAGTTTCTGCTTATACTACTTTTTAATTTAAAAATCGTTTCTTACCTAAATTTGTATGTGTTCTGTTCTGTTGAGCAATGATATAGCTGCTATTTGTTTTCCGACGATAAATTATAATGTTTTTTTAGTTGCTTTGTTACTCTTGTAATCATTACTTTCTGCTTATATAATGTAGAAAAAAAACGTGGAGCCCATTAAGGTAAATGTGTTGTGGTTTTATTTGTAGTGTACATTTTTTAATGTCGGCAACGAGGAACCTAGTCACACCGACGTGTATTGTTTGATTACTTTTTATTTTGTTTGGTCCAATTTCACAGCTGTTTATTTGCGTTTATAACTTTATAAATACAGAAATTCGCGTACGAAGTATTTATTTCCTTTATACGTTTCACTAATACGTATTAGTTTGTGGTGTATTCATATACTATTGTCTGATTGGTTGTACTAGGAAATTATATTTTTAGAATCATTGAACTCTGGAAGACCTAGGTAATTTTTTTCAAATGTTTTAGGCGGCTAAATCATTTAATTGATCTTATAAATAATGTTTTAAAAAAACAGCTAGAATTTGTTTTTATAAAAACACGATTATTTTTTATATCATCAATTTTAATTTTTAATAATTAATTTTTTAATGTTATCAATAAATTTGACTAATTATGTAAAGTGTTAAATAATTAAAAAAGATTTATATGAATAAAATAGCGGGATTTGTTATAATATATATATATAATTAAATCAAATTGAACAATAAGATACTTGTATCGTTTATTCCTTTGTGTGTCATTTAAATCATTTTCATAAGTGAAATAATATTTTTAATAAATGAGAATATTTATCGTATAGTCAAATTTATTCGAACATATATTCAACATAAATTACAAATGGGTCTTCTAGAGTTAAACATAGCGCATTTTATTGTTTGGGTTCATGATATTTATTTTTTGATTTGTGATGTTTGAAGTTTTATTTTAAGGTTTCTAACCTGTTTATAAATATAATAATTTATTTTTATCACAATGATATTGATACATAGTCAGAGATATTTTACTAAATCTAGCTAATTTCTGAGGTAGCATTAAATTCCATGAATCATATATATCGGTTTCACTTATTATATCATGTCTATAAAATGTTGTCATATTTACTTATTGAAATAATTATAATCAATTATATCGTAATAGTTAATGACTATTAGGATAATAAAGGTCAGTGGCTCTGTCGGTGAGAATAAAAAGCGTAACAATTTTAATCCTACTCAATAATTTAATTAATTTTTAATCTTCAATAATTAAGTATCTAACTACAATCTCAGCAAATCATAGTTAAAGCTTCAAAACCTATTTAATGCTCGTGAGATTCAACACAATAATTGACATGTTAATATTATCGGTTTAAAAATAGAAATCTATTATCCACTTTCTATCCATTTCTATTGGTCTTCACTGTTTATTATCTATTTCGTCATAAAATCGATTGTAGCGGATAATAGAAATAATTAGAAATAAAAAAGTTGACGCGAGAATGCTTACATTTTTTGTATTTTAATATGCAAATATAATACACGGCAATTTAAATCGATAATTCATACTTCACGGAAATTTAAAAAAAAATAATAGCACTTTAGATTTGTTACTATACATTATGAAATAATTCAAATGATATTTAAAAGCATTATCGTATAACAATTTCTAGTCTTTGAATAATGCTTTCAAATATCATTAAATATTTTATAACTAATGTTTAAGTGTCGATGTTTTGTTTCTATTAGTCTAGGTGTTAGTGCTAATGAAATGGTGCAACTGTTGGATTTTCTTGTATATTTTAGTTATTTTATTTCTATTATTCCATTTCCTACGTAGTCATAGTTTTGGACATTATTCATCAAACTAATATATTAACAATAAATTATAAACCACCTTTTTATTATGTCAAATTGAAATAAAAATTGCTTGAAATATGTATTAATTATTTTTTGTTTCAGAAATAATGTAAATTGGACTATACTTATGCAGTGTGTTTTTCTAGGTAACTAATCGAGAGCACGAGGTTAAAAGCATTCATAACACTTTTCCTCCCATAACATTCAGGCTTTACCCGCCATTGAACAGAAACAGCAGCAGGAGTTGCGCAGATTCCGGCTGGATTGTGTCGATGCGCACAATGCCTACCGATCCCGTCATGGAATGGGCAGACTCAAGCTCAACATGGTGAGCCACTGGTCCAGTTTGCAGGCTTCTCATCGTCAGATATATTCCTTAAATTTTTTCAAATCGTTTAAAAATACTAATAACAGGATGTCCAATGCCTTCCTCCAATTAAAAATTATTAAATCCGTTAAATGGTCCATTGGACCTCCATTCTCGCCAAGGCTCAAAATGTAAATATTTCGAGGGATGCGACGGTAAATATTATACAAATGATCTTATCAAACAATGAACAACATTCAATAAACTATACTTTATCATTTTATTTTTTACTTTTAATATATATTTTATATTTTAATTTTTTATATTTAATTATATTTAATTATATTTTAATATATACATACTTTTAATAGATATTTGCAACTACCATCACATTAATCAATTAAATTTTTTTATCTATTAAATACTGATTTCTTTTTCATAAAAAGCTGATACTTATATATAGGACTGGATTAGCATATTTTTTTTTCTTGTTAGTTGGATAAAACCGGATTTGCTTATATTATATGTTTCCGATATCACAGAAATTGAAATTTTTTAAACGTGGTAGGCGTAATAAGAATACGTAAATATTTATTACGGTATCATATGACGCATTCACTTAAATATATAAAGTACAAAAATAAGGTATCCTGTATCTTGCAGCAGCGTTTTTATGTTGATATTAATTTTTTAAAGTTTTTTGTTACTGCAACACTTGCCTTCCTTCAAAGTTTTAAATCGTATAAAAGTAAACACATTTTCATGATATATTTTACGTATAATATAAAAATAGAAGAAAAAGCACAAGCTGCTGTAAAATAAATATATTTTTACATAAATTTTCGGAAGAAGACTTCC
>JAUZND010001881.1:0-13205 GCA_034780555.1 Coelogynopora nodosa
CGTAGCTACGCCGTACTACGCCGGCAGACACCCGCCGGATTGGAAACCAAGCCATACGCCGTACCTACGGCGTACTATGGCGGTGGTTTACCGGCGGAGTGGAAACCAAGCATATCACGTTGTAATAACTTTTATATATCATGAGCAACTATATTTGTTTAATCATAGAAGTTAAAAATGGTTTAAACTCTATATTTAAACTAAACCATTAGGAGAGTGGGGCAAGTTGGTTCAAATTTAAAAAAACATACTTTATATTAGTATAGCTTTAATAAAAAGCGAAATATTCTAATAAAACAGAAAACTACAATAATTTGTATACGTACATATAAGAAGAGGGCGTAGCTTGATATTGCAGTTTAAAAGATTTTATTGATTGATCCAATTTGGCCCACAATGGGGCAAGTTGGATATACCAAGGAACAGTAAAACTTTATATAGATTTAAAGCATTGTAAAACAGAATTATCGGCACATAATTTCAAAAATTATCAAAATATAATATGTAAAAATGTAATTTAAAATAGAAATGTACTTATTTATAATTAATTTTCACAATTAACACATTTATTTGTGCCAAAACAATTTTCGCCGGACCATTTGTTACAAACAACACATAGAAACCAGTCCATCCCGGATGTATTATAATCCATGTTGTAGCTTTAGTTGATGATAATTTTGATGTTTTATAAACAGACATGGTTGACTTCGCTATCGCATTTGTTTTACCAAGTTCTGTTAACCATGTTGCAATACACTATTTCATATTAATTATTTTCTTATCTGACCGAATTCCTTTAGAAAATGATCGCATATCTTCAGGCGTAATCGTCGCACTGTGTGGAGCGGCACTTGCACCGGAGGTACCAGGGCGTTATTGATCAGTAGAAACGGAGGAACATGGGCGTAGGTTATCAGTAGAAGCGGAGGAACCTGGGCGTAGGTTATCAGTAGAAGCGGATGTACCTGGGCGTTGTTGATCAGTAGAAGCGGAGGAACCTGGGCGTAGGTTATCAGTAGAAGCGGAGGTACCTGGATGTTGGTTATCAGTAGAAGCGGAGGTACCTGGCCGTTGGTTATCAGTAGAAGCGGATGTACCTGGGCGATGGCTATCAGTAGAAGCGGATGTATCTGGACGTTGTTGATCAGTAGAAGCGGATGTACTTGGCCGTTGTTGATCAGTAGAAGCGGATGTACCTGGGCGATGGTTATCAGTAGAAGCGGATGTACCTGGACGTTGTTGGTCAGTAGAAGCGGAGGTACCTGGACGATGGTTATCAGTAGAAGCGGAGGTACCTGGGCGATGGTTATCAGTAGAAGCGGATGTACCTGGACGTTGATTATCAGTAGAAGCGGAGGTACCTGGGCGTTGTGGATCAGTAGAAGCGGAGGTACCTGGACGTTGGTTATCAGTAGAAGCGGATGTACCTGGGCGATGGTTATCAGTAGAAGCGGAGGTACATGGGCGATGGTTATCAGTAGAAGCGGAGGTACCTGGACGTTGTTGATCAGTAGAAGCGGAGGTACCTGGACGTTGTTGATCAGTAGAAGCGGATGTACCTGGGCGATGGTTATCAGTAGAAGCGGAGGTACCTGGGCGATGGTTATCAGTAGAAGCGGATGTACCTGGGCGTTGTTGATCAGTAGAAGCAGAGGTACCTGAACGTTGGTTATCAGTAGAAGCGGAGGTACCTGGCGTTGTTGATCAGTAGAAGCGGAGGTACCTGGGCGTTGTTGATCAGTAGAAGCGGAGGTACCTGAACGTTGGTTATCAGTAGAAGCGGAGGTACCTGGGCGATGGTTATCAGTAGAAGCGGAGACATCGGGAGTCAAATTTATAGTCTGAAATATTTCTCTATCAGTTGTTTCGGCCGGGGCAAAATCTTCATCGTTGAATATTTCAGAATTGAACGGCAAAATTCCAGAACAAATGAATCTACGCATACCATTCATAATCGTAGCTGCACGCATATAAGCCACATTAAAACACGAACCGACTTGAAATTGTGTAATTGTTCGTCCCGGATGTTTGGCAATCTAATCATCACAAGCTTGGCGGTACGCTTTTTTTAAATGGCCTTATACAGTTCGATCCAATGGCTGTAATTTATGACTACAATGCAGAGGAAAATTCAGCAATTCTATGTGATTTGTTTGTGCATATTCGATAGCTTGTGAAAAAATATGAGAGCAATGGTTATCTATGAGGAGTAGAACTAGATTTTCTAAGCTCGGGCCAAACTTGTAGCTTCTGGCTGTCGCAATGATAACTGGCTGTTTCTTTATCTTAGCATAAAATTTGATAACCAATCCTTTCCAGCAGATTTATTTGTATCCCAGCTGGACGGGTACGTACAGTGATTACCAACAGCATAAGTATACGAAAATTTCCTCATATCATCAGTTGTCATTCCCAAGAATCTGTTATTCATTTCAATAACATATTTACACAGTAGATCCTCAAGTTGTTTCGTGAATACAGGTTTATGTCGACCGCCACTGTTAGGAATAACAACGGACTTTGTATATCTTAATAATGATGAAAATGATACATTGCATTCTTTTGATGCACGCCGTACAGATAACCTTCGATTTTGAATACCATCCAAATCGTTTCTGATTTGAAGGATGTCAACTTTATTTCGTTTTGCCTTATATTTTCGTACCATCTCTGAAACAAGAAAAAACGACATGGTTAACGAATGTAAACGTATTATATGTAATATAAGTATTAAAAATAATAACTTTGAAAACTAATATTACGCATACTACATTACATATTTTGAACCATAATGTGATATATTACTCAATTTATTCATATGGGGCAAGATGCATTTATCACGAGTTCCTTGTCGACGAGTTCCATCAATTCCACCATTCATGATGGCCTTCTCCAAGTTATCATTGTTACGCCTCGATATATGGCCAAAGTAGTCCAGCTTCTTCTTGTTCACGTTGTTGACTAGGCTATTAGGTATTACTAATATTAGTAATTAATAATAATTATTAATAATAATTAATTATTAATTATTATTAATAATTATTATTAATTAATATTACTAATATTCCTAATAGCTATTAGGCTATTACTCAATTTTATCAAAAAGTAAGTTTTTGTGTTATTCATAATAGCATATGAATAACACAAAAACTTACTTTTTGATAAAATTGAGTATAATTGCACGCTAACAATTTTTTAAATTTCCCGCAATAGATATATTTCAAATAATTAGCGCATTAAAACAAATTATAATTCATTTCAATAATAATTAGGTGAGTCAAATTGCCCCCTGATCCAACTTGCCCCACTCTCTCCTAAAATGGTAATAAAACTTCAAAAAATTAACGTTTATCAAAAAATTTGCAATTGCTAACTTATAAAACATGCAGTTAAAAAATATTAACTTATCATTACTGATTTGATATAAATCCGTAGACACCAAAACTGTAACTGTGAATTGAAACAATTTTGAATAAATTAATTCAAGTGATTTGTTTTGCTTCTAATAAAATTCCAAAGGAATCATAACATCAATAGTTCACACAAATCAACACTCGCAGTCAATACATCATAATTTTATAAGTTTATGTATAATTTTTTTTATATTTGGCTGTATTACAGACTTATAAGCTTTCAAAGAGAGTTCAGCAAAGACTAACTGCAATCAATACATATTGCAGGCTTGGCTATAATTCCACCTAGGCAAAAAGCAATTAGCCTATACTACTACTGCACTACTGCTAATAACTGATTTATGAACTAATTATTGTCCTACATTTATCAATAAGATTAAAGCTACTGTATTTCGACGTAGTATACCTATTCTGATATATGAGATTCTTTACTATAAATTCATGATGAAAATAACTATAAATAAATTGACATTTCATGTCTAATCTGATCTTAAATTAGGAAGGCTGCGCAATATCGACGTCTTAAATAAGTACCTATTGTTTTAGAGAAGAGTCTTAGCTATCGATTCATGATAAAAAGCAGCCATACTACATGACTTGTAAATAAATTGACTTTTCAACATATGATCTGACCTTGATCCATAAGATCACGTCTTAAGTTAAGAAGGCTACGGAATTTTGACGTCTTAGGTAGGTCTGCATTATTCGTATACCAAATTAAATTTTGGACATTTTCAGGCCAACCCTCTGGCTCTTAAGCTACGGAGCTGCAACTTAAGACCAACCTTACTGAGACGCTGTAGGCATGGAGCATCAATTTTGACCATCAAACCTTTGTATCGCGATTGTTTACATAAATAAATGTTGTCTGGCTCTCGTACTACACTTTATGTTCTGAAGTTAGCCTCTATAAATAGGCTACTATTAAAACTAAAATATAAACAAGAAATGCATTCACAGTCAAATAGATTTTATTACACGCTATTGATTATGGCAAGCTTAGTCTGGTGGTTACTATCGCTCAACCAGCGTTCCACGCAAACAGGTACCAGTCAGTATTGAACCAATTGCAAAAACTCTCTCGACTTACAAAGTCAATCAAACAAAAAAAGAAATATAACTCATTTCTTCTCTAGAAGCAAACAAGATTTCCGTTGCCACCTACACAGTCTTGCCTTTTTGGAAAATACAAAAAAAGTATCCAATCAATCTTTATAACGAATATCAAAGTTAGTTTAATATATAATTTTTTTCAATAATTTTTTTATAGCATGTTTTCTGCAATACATACGAAAAACATATTATTAGCATAAAAAAACGAAATTATAACCAATAATTTAAAATAGCACTAAATTAAGAATACTCATCCATTAGAAATATAAAATGTATTTAAAATAAAAACAAATGAACAATACATTTATAATTATATGAACGAACACGTTAAATAATTTATACTACTAAAAAATATCTAAGTAACATAATAGGATATATTATAAAAAATTATAAAATCAATTTATATATTTTTTATAATTTAGCACAAGTGCGTGGTTAATAGATAATTATTTAATTAATAATAATTAAACGACTCGTACAACACACTGGTCATCAACCATGAATTAGAAATGGCAAGAAATATCATTTAATTTTTCACGGTGTCGTATATATATGGTAATATTAATAAACAAAGACTGCGGGGTGAACATTCAGAACCATGTCCGTAATTTCGAAAACTTCTGAAATCAGTAAAATTTTTGAAACTGACAAAGTGAAAGATCGTCAGCACTCAGGGCATCCTAGACTGTCGATTTCTCCACAAAGCTGGCTCATACCACCTCAATTTCAGCCAATTTTTATCATCTCATAGCCGAGACATTTACTTGGTGTATTTCCTGGAGCATGGAACCCTGAAACTTAAGTATTATCGCCAAGAAACCTCTTATGACTCTTTATTATAGTCAAAAACATTTTCAATGTGCAAGATAGGGCTATTAATGATTTATATTAATTGCGCCAGATCCCCTTCTAATGAGAGACTCAATTTCATCTTTCGATTGTCACCATAACTGGTGTATAGGCTATGCGTCGTCGGTGGCCTTCACAAAGGTTTCTCACGATGAGGCAGTAGAATGATCTGAGCACACTTTTCAGGCGATATGGTAGCAATGTTTTAGCAAATAAATGCTTATTTCTAAAAAAATGTTATGTTCACTATTTTAAGTAATTATAACAAATTTGTTAAAAAATATTAGGATTTTATACATGCTAACACGAGAATGAGTGAAACTTTTTACGTGACTCAAGGTCTGAACAATTACTACTTGGTTATAGGTTGTAAAGTGAAATAGTTTTGTAAACATGCTCAGTAAATTAAATATTATTTACTTCTCTTTTTGCACTTAAGATGTTTAGAGTGCTCATAGATAGTTATGGGTTAAGACACAGTACATCTAAGTTAAAATAGAAAAGTAATTTATAAGATTCTAATTTGCATAATTATGATATGAGACGACTGCAGGTTATTCATTTCTAAAATCATGCGTTCACGTATTCTACTGTGCAAAAATCTATAATTTAATATGTTAAGAATCATAGATGATGTGACAAAACAGTTTTAGTCTATTTTTACACAAATAAAAAATACGTCAAATCAAAATAACTTAGGTCAGTATAAACATATTTTCAGCATTTAATGGCGAAATACAGTTTTAACCAAATTTTACTTTTATGAACAATTGATTAATAATAATGGAGAACAATATAATCTTAAAATTTTGACTTTCAATAACGAATAACATTTACATTATTGAGAACAAGCGCGCCCGCAGGAAATCAGGCTGGCATGGGCACGCTGCAAAAAAGTGGCGCGATTAAGTTAAATTTAGAGAATATAAACTTGTATTCACTATGTATTCAGCGATATTCGAATTTATGGAGGGGGGCCGGGGCGCAATATAAATAAAAGATTTTGGAGTGGGCACGTGCCCATGTCTGCGGCCGCCGTTGGAGTATCAATGTCAAAGTTTACAATTACTTGATTTTATAAGTTGATTGAATACATCACCGTATTATAATAATTGTGCCAATATAGGGTATCTGATGAGAACTGAAAAGCTCGAAACCGGTAGTGCTCTTGTCTATCTTAATGTTTGTTCTAGCTCTGCAATTAGTGCTTACTTAATATAATTAGCTCAGATAAACTCAGCTATAGCAGGCAATTGATTCGGACACAGAATGATAATTTTCCTTTTTATCCTCGATTATAACGAAACGGATTTAAAATAGTAAGTAGGCTGGTTACTAGGAGGAAATTTTGCTAACCGAGCGTAAACAAACTATCTATCTTAAATTTTTTATTATATACCCAATTTCAGTCAATTTAAATAAAAAGGTAAATCGTTCATAATTTGAATGAAGGTTGGAAACAATTTGGTAATTTCTGTTGTAGTCGAATCATAACTGACTCATTATAGCATGCTTTATATTGTAACTATTCCTTTGAGAAGCCTCAAATATAACAAGAACTAGGCTCAACATAATATTAAAAACTGGATTTACATAAAAATGCTTTTAGTAGTATATTGATAAGACATATATTAATTACAGAGACATAATATTGCATAAAGGGTAGTAACATTTGATATATAAAAAAAACTTTACAAAATATGCCGATTTAACAAATGAAACAATGATGCAGACTCTATTTATATACACTTAATTCGGTTAAAATGAACTGCGTTTAATCTTCTGTATTGTTGAAATCAAATGGTGCGAATTGATCCCGAATATGTTGAGTAAGTTCAGTTTCGTCTTCTCTAGTTTCAGTGCATTTCCGCCAATCGACCCGTTGAGGACAATCCAGAATAGATGCGCCTGCTAGCACAGTTCTGTAGTGTAAAAATCAGAAAGTATTACGAAAAGTATGACATTTGGTAATATTTGAAAACAATCCGATCTAGAGGGATATTTGGTTTCAGTTCATTTTGACACTGTTCGTTCAGTCGATATTGTTGGATTAAAAATGTTAATAATTACATGTTTTCATATACTGCTAGTTACAGGTATATGATTTGGAGTACATTCAAATTCTAGAAAATATGCACATCATTAAAATAAGCAATAATAATAAATAATTTCGATGTGTTATTAGATTATCCTAATTAAGATAGAAAAGATACGATAAGAAAATATTGGTTATTTTTTCAGAGTTTAGTTTACTCAACCGTCCGGATTAATCGAAGAAGAATGCTCAAGTTAGTTACATATCTAAAAATACATGTTTACGACAGGTTACGAGCGAAACTAACAGCCCAAATAATTAATGTACCATAGTTGATTTAACATATTTGATCTTCTCAACTCACCCTCCTGAAGTCATAATATGCTTTCGACGTCATCATATTACTTTTGTTTTAGTCGGTAACGTCTAATCCGTAGGCTTCTTCGGCTTTTGCATAAATGTGCGAAACCTATATATATAATAACCTTGTTTGTTATATATTTGTAATCATCTTGAAACATATCGGCCAAGGTCGACACAATGCAGATACAAAATGCCTATAATCTTTAAAATGATCCCCATCATGTTATCTATCATTAATGTACCGAGATTGTTACGTTTATCATAAAATACACACTTATTTCACTTATCTTTTGGACTGAAATCATGCTATTATTGAAAAACAATCCATTATATTGATATCTTGCAGATCATGGTGTACCTTTGCTGTGTATCGATTGATATGCTGCGACAATCTGTTTCTTATCGCTACCATAAAGTTCTTTAATAATATTTGAAACCCCCCTTTGAACAATTAATTTCTAGATCACAACTTTACTTCTTTATGTTCGATTAAAGCATTAAAAAGGAGGATTCCATAAAATAAATTTCTTGGATAAAGAATTTCAACTATCCGAGTTTCTGTGGATACCAGAAAACTGTTTGACGATTGTTCCAGCTGCTCTTATAAAATAATACGAATTGTAGTTTTACAACTTTATTTATTTTTTCGAAATTAGTCTGAGTTTTGTCTACAACAACCTGTATACAGAATAACGTCCAATAAATAAATACAGATCTTCAACGTAATATCGTTGTCAATTGATATTGAACATAACGAACCAATTTATTTACTGCTTTAAAAGTTTTGCTGTTTATAGTGATGTATTATATTTTATTGATCTCTTAATTTTGTGATATAAATTATAGATAACTTAAAAAATACACAATATCTTAGAAAGTCGAGTAATACCTGCCAAACTGAACATCGAAAGAATTGCAGAGATCTTTGGTCAAGGTGCCCAAAAGTTTCTCTTTGGTTGGAAGTTCCACATAAAAATAAGGTAATCCAGATCTAACAACCTGAGGAAGTGGGAGAGAAAACATAAAACAGAACGCATAATATGGAACTTAAAACTAGTTATTACTATTAGTATTTTATTTGAACATAATGTATAATATATTTACGTTTCATTATTTGTTTGAATTGAAATTTTATAAACGTCATATCACGGTTTTGATGTTTAGATGCCAGAATTTCTATATGTAGAGATTACAAATACAAAATGTTAGATTTTTGTTACATTAATTGGTTTAATTGGGTAATTATCGATAGTGATAAAGGGAGGTTAAGAAAATATATTTAACTATAACCATACTATAAGAAAACAATATATTTGACAAATTTTTAAAAATTCAATACAATGAATTGAGTAAGTTAAATTTAACCAGAAGAATTAGTATTTATAGTGACTAATTTACTCATGCAAAGCGCGTGATTTAAACTATTGTATTCAGATTAGATTTACTGTATTAATATAATTAGACACAGAGTTCACCACTCACCCATCGATCCCGGAATTTAGCGTCCCACGCTCAATATAAATGTGTCAATTAAGGGATAATTTGTTAAATGTACCTCACACATTCTTTTATTTAAACTATATACTATAAATAATATATATCAAGTAATTTGTATCCTGCAAAGCACTTAATATTAAAATTAATAATTGGACACTATAATTCGAGATCGTCTTTGAATGTTTGGCGTGCGACTAACCTCTCTCAGATCAGTCTTGCTGGGAATTTCTTGCAGATCAAACTCTGGGGACATGTTCTTTGCACCCTCAATAAAGGCTCGTTTACATTCACCAGCTACGGCAAGAGGTACCGGTACAATCTGCAAGGTGTATAACAACGAATGTATGATTAAATTCAACCATATTAAATTATATTATCAAATAATAGTAGATCTCTAGCAACAAATACCTATTTGTTACTTGTTTTTTAGATTATATTTTCACAAGTAAAGAAAAACATAATTGCAAAAATCAAACATCTAGCATAATGTTTGTACCTTTTAAGAAATATAATATTTTGGAACCGAAATAACTTTTTTTAACTTTTAACAGCAGAAATAGTAGCAGTTAAGAAAAATAAATAAATAATAATAAAATAATCACATTCTAGGGGGCATTTTAATTTGAACCCCCTTCCCTTATATCTTTTTTCCTCTACTAACCCCCTTTTCCCCTCCCAAACCCCTTCTTTTTCTACCCCTCTCTTCTTATTTTATTTTTCCTGCACCCTTAATCTTCGATAGGTTTTGTCTCAACAAAATTTTATAATATTACCATCAAAATATATATAATCAAATTACATCACTATAGACACGCCATTTACAATTCATGATTTTTGGGGGGTTTTATTGTTAACTTTGGCTTTGTGATCCAGACCTGCAGTTGAAGATGGTGCGACTTGAAGTTCCTCTCAAAGATGACGAGCACCTTGTCCTGGTCGCGACACAGGCGTCGGTAGGCGGAGGTGTACTGTTCGATCTCCGCCCGCACCCCATCCGGACAGGCGATCCAGGACTGGTGGTGTCCCACAGGCAGAACGAGGACATGGTCGGGCACGAGGGGGCCGCGCGGCATCGCTATGTAGGCCTGCATCCCCACACTCACCACAAGGTGCTTCTCCACCTGGGGGTTCCCCAGACAGAACCAGCAGGGGGAGTACTGTCGGGCGCCTGTGGGAGAGCAAAGCGGTGATTAATTGCATGATACGGTGATTGGAAATGGATAGATGAGTTCAGAATGTTGTTTTTGTCTGAGAACAAGTTATATGCTATTCGGTTACTGATATGATTACAAGTAAAGATATGATTATAAGTAAATACAATAGTATTTAAAATATGAAAATAATAATAATGATAATACATGGTGCATGATTTGATCTTTAGCAACAGTAAACTCCAGCTAATTAACTCATTTTTCGATAACGAAGCGGCTGGCTGAAAGACGAATGTGTGACATTTTAATAATGAAACTGTACAATATTCACATAATAATTATTCCACATATTCTAAAATTTATAAAAACTACTACCATATAAATAATGACGTACGCCTGTTTTAGAATAAAAATATGTAAAAATTGTAGTACATGGCTTACACGTTTAATATAATTTTTACATTTATATGAAAAATATGATCAGCAATTAAAAATTTAAGTTATGCACTCAAATACATATTATGATATTAATTACGTTAATGTTACAACTTGGTGCTGAAATATTTATATTTTGAAAATTAACAAATTGGGTATATAGCTAGCAGTTATAAGAGCTAATGTCTTTTTGGGTTTGGCGTTAGTATATTGTAGACTTCAGCGAACTATTCATACGTATCAAACAGAACACCGATAACATAAGACAATAAAAATGTTGGACAAGCTTTTAACAATTTAGAAAATTGGCAAGAAGTGGTTCCCCTCTTATCACCAACAACTCAAATTTAAATACGGTTAAAACACAACAAAATATGAATAGACAAATGGTTTTGAAAAACAATCTTACGCTTTTTATCAATTCTATCGTCAATAGTTTTCTGTCCATTTCGCTTTCTTCGTAGATTCTTTGGCCGCTTTGTCTTCATATCAAAGAAAAATTGGTCAGTTTGAACCTCCTAAAATGACACCAAAAAGACCTTGTATGATAGAGGTAAAAGAAAGTAATTCAATAACTAAATAAATTAATGAAACCAAAATAACATGTCGTAAATAGTATAAATTTTACTAAAATGTAATATTTATTTATTGCATTATACAAAGAATACGCGTGTATTTCGTCATATAAATGGTTTCGATAAAATGTTATGTACTGACAGAAAAATCTAAATACTAAAAAATAATAATTTAACTAAAACAATTTAAATACATGAACGTTTTGAGCATTGCGTATAACTTTTACATAATTTTATTTGTTTATTTAGTAAATTAAATCGATAACTAAACAATAAAGGCCTTACTATGTACAAACAAGGCACAACATCCTTTCAAATAACATATCATGTCAATAATATTCAGAAATGACCTTAATAATTTAAATAATTAAAAAATGTATTTTTAAAGAAAAATCAAGTAAAAATTTGTGAAACAATTCTTTTCGGTTGAATATGAAACAAATTTGTTTCGGTTGCTTGTATAAGCAGTGTCAGTAAAAATTGTTATACAAAATTTGAAAGGGAATATCCTCTTTGAAAAGACATTTTATTGTGTTAAATACCCAACATGTCGCTTCTTTTTTATGAAATTCCTTTAATGAAAATACAATAACGTGGACATGTTCGTATATAATGTAAGGTTTAAGATATCTACATCACTAATGATTATTTAAAGTCTTACTTTTCATATAAGAAACAAAATCAGATTTTATTTTAACTTTGTGTTGTTCTTATAGTTCAAAATAAAGTTCACCGAAAAATATCACAACTGTATTTTTGTTGAATAGAGGCCAAACAATTCGAATTGTACATTGAAATAATATTTTTATCTAATTTTTGGAATATCATATATTTTTTAGGCACATTTACAAAACATAATTTATTTTACCCTAAAATCTATACAAGAACAATAAGAGTAGGGAAATGTAGCGGTAACGACGGACAACAAATATATCAATATAAAATGATAGGGAAAGTTATGATTCCTAAAGTTTTTAATCTGCAAATACAGTGATTTTTGTATCAATAGCTGACGGAGAATTACATTAAAATATACAATATATTATATGGTGCATTTAACGCAAGAAAAATAGGTTTATTAAACAATCCATTTGAATAGTATTTTTAACATACTCTCACTAGCGTGTTACATATTCCGAGATGCAGGGTTTCCCAGTGTGTTTTGAATTAGTTGTAGTCTTTGAAGATTTACTAATATAGATATATTAAAATTACATAAAATGATGTACTTTGGTGATATGCAACTGAAAAATATATAATTCAGAATATTCTGCATTATTTTCTACTATACGCACATTTTAAAACTAAAGAGTACCTACATAATTTGATTCATGGTATATTTTTTTCAAAACGAACCCACTCTCTCTCCCTTTTTATGACAAATCCAATCTATATCCTTCAGCTACGTATATAAATGTCATCATAAGCTGTAACTTAATTTATAATATTAATATGTAGCCTACTTAGATATAGAATATGTGTAACTTTTACTGCATTATACGTATTTGAAGAAAATGTGCAAATTATAAAAATAGTGGTTATTTTGTTCAAACAGCTAACGAAACCCTCACAACACAGATGTTGAATATAAAATATAGGCTGTCTCCACCGACACAAAATAGACGAGCGGTCATTATTGACCGGCAAAATATAAACAAGGAATGTATTCGAGGTAAAATAGATTTTAACACCAAGTGTTGATTATGGCAAGCTTAGTCTGGTGGTTACTATCGCCCAATCAGCAAAACTCACAAAGCAAAACAAAACTCTAGAA